>JAOWBN010216829.1:0-13507 GCA_028565015.1 Pinguicula moranensis
AACGAGGCTACCAGAGTCTCGTTTAATTCCCACGAATCAAGTCTTAGCCTCTCGGGTGGTTAGGCAGACAGAGAATTTCATATAGTTTCTCGTAAACGCTTATTTCAAATGAATAGGCACATAGCCTATTTATAGGCGTATGAATAGTAATGCACAGTACTAATACTATGCATACTTTCAACTTTGTCTCTAATGTTGGTTGGCAAACGTGCCAACCAACAAGTCATTTTCCAACATGATCATTACCCAATGCCTATACCTCTATAAATAAGAGCCTTTGTCATTGGTTTGGGTTTAACATAGGTGGTTCATAAGTCCAGGATCTGTATTCCAATCGTTAGTAAATGAACTGATAATAGAAGTGAGATAAGGATTGTAAGTTTAGAATTGTTTGCCATGCTAATGGAGTTCTATAGGCTTAGAGGACGAATAATTGATCCACACTTCGGGATTCCTTCCATCATATAGACCCCATAGATTTGCATGTTTAGAACACATTTTTCAATTCATTGTGTGAATAAGTGAAGCTATAACCCCATACTTTCTCCTTCTAAAAACTTCTTCAACTAATTATTTTCTTTCTTGGTACTTAGTTGTTTCTTTAATCTTTAGATAAACAACTAAATCAATCTTTAAATTTCTATCTCAATAAATAGGTGATTAGGAAACAATAACTTAATTTGGAAGAACCTTGAGTCTTTGAGAGTCTGATCTCATGGTGAACTGATTAATACTACATTGATTCATGAACTTGCGAGTATTATTACTTTGGGCATACATTAGCCAGCAATAATCATTTGAAGGTATGGTCGGGGCCATTATTAGGAAATGTGAAAACTTGCACATGAGATGCAGCTCACATATTAAATTTGATTGTGCAATATGGCTTGAATAAGATTGGTGATGCAGTGGGGAAGGTGAGAAGTTTGGTGAAGAACGTCAAGTTATCACCACAAAGGTTGAATAGCTTCAAAAGATATGTGGATAATCGAAAGATGGAAGATACGGAATTTCTATAGCTTGATGTCACCACGAGTTGTTAGTCCATATATAGTATGCTTGTTTTTTGTCGACAAGTAATGAATACTTGGTGGATGATGTGAGGAAGGGGATTCTCACCCATGATGATTGGATTCATATCAAGCATTTCATCACTTTTCTGAAAAAATTTATGATATGACTGTGAAGTTTTCTACATCGAATACCTGCACCGCTCTTATATTTTTCCTACAAATGACTAAAATCGAAAAGTAGTTGAATACCTTTACTTTGAGTAAGGATATCGGTTCAAGTGAGATAGCCAAGACAATGCAAGAAAAGTATGACAAGTATTGGGAAGATTTAACTAACGTGAATCCGAAAGCATAAGCATAAGCTGAACATGCTTTTATTTGTTGTTACAGTTTGGATTCCAATGCAAGTTGAATTGGTCCGGATATTGGTTTCCAAGAACAATGACCAATGAAAAGGATGACGATGAGATTGCACTTGTGAATAATTCATTGCATGAAATCTTTGATGAGTACAATGGGTTATGGAGGAAACCTTCTACAGGGCTAGTTGGTGTAGAGAGTAGTGAGCAGGTTGAGGATGTTATGACAATGGATTACGGCTTTTACATGGCTGGGAAACGTTTGATGGACAGTATGGCTAAATTGGATAGGTATTCGACGACGGAAAATTTTGAACCGGTCACAAAGTAGATCAACATTCCACAATGGGAAAAGGAAAATGAATCAAAGTTTCCAGTACTAGCAAAAGTTGCATGAGATACATTGAAATCTATCTTCAGCATTGTGTGTGTGGGTGGGTGGGGGGTCTTGGATTCTTTTAAAGTTCTTTGGCCCCTAGCTCGGTCGATGGCCTTATTTGTACATATGTGAAATAGATTCTCTTGATGAGACAGATGATCTAGATACTTACGAACATGATGCATGTAATTAAATTTTTAAACTGAAAGGTGCATTTTAAAATATTTTTGTGTATTTCTTTAGTTGTTCATTTTCGGTAACTTGATTTATATATTATGCCGAGAAGAAGCCAGCTCCAACAAACGGGACTCACCTAAAGTTAAAAGGTAAATCATGTGGATGTAGCTTATTTACTTATTTTGTGATTCCGTAATTGAGACTTAAGTTAGTAGAGTAACTTCCTTTCACCAACTGAATTGCTTTGTCGATCATTTTGTTCATCTTTAACCAACACACAAGTATTGTTGCAAGTCTTTGAAGTTGGCTTATCTTTAACCAACACATGAGTCTCTATCTCTCTATTTAAACTGGATAGTAACATTACGTGTGGATGATGGGTCGGTCTTTGTGATGGTTGTGGTTGGCAAACAGGTGGGCAGAGGAAGCCCGCCCCGCGTATTATGGGTAAACGAGCTCAAATTCAAGCTTAGAATGTCCATTTTGAAAAAAAAAAATGGGCTGGGACTTTCCTACCCATTTTGTAAACAGGCCGAGCCGCCCGCCCGTTTGCAAAAATAGGCTGGACCCATCTGCGCCGTATAAGAACAATAGTCCACACGGGTTGCCCATTTTTGTATTTTTTTATTAATTTTTTAAATATTTAATTATTATTCTTTAATTTTTTTTTTTTTTTATTTTTAAATAATAAAACATGACCGAGCAAACCCATGGCCCATTTCAGAACATAGGAGGACCCTGCCTGCTCGTTTTTCACAAAAGGCCTATTTTTTTCACGAACGGGATGGGCCCATTAGCCCATTTTTTTATGGGCAGGCCGGGGCGGGCCTGTTTGCCGAGCTCTATGTGATGGGTGGGTCTTTTGTGTTTTTGGCATTCAATAATTTTACGTAGCCTTGCTCGTATTTATGCAAAGAAAAGGTTATGGGTACGCATGTGATACTTCCGCTTCTTTGTTGATCCAATTTCCAAATTCAGAAATGATTTTGTTGCATTGGAAAGAAATACCAGGTAACAGTATCACTAGTTTTATAAACTGTGAGTACGGAAAGGATGTTGTTATTTTTGTTACCTTGTGGTGGTATTTCTCTTGCTTTACTTCTTGTGCAATTCCATTTGGAATGGAGGAAGAAGATTCATGCTTTGCTCACAATCACACACATGTTGTTTGTTTCACACCGTCCGACAACTCGAGAGTATACTATGGATTGAGGGTTGGTAACTACCAATTGCGCGCGCCTAGTTTTAAAATGTTGTCTTCTCTCTCCTCATCTTCGGTCCTTTCACCAGACTTGAGGTAAGTACCACCTCGTCATCCTAAATGCCTTCATCGCAGCCTCTGCCTACAGAGGTCTTGACCTCTAAATCTGATGGTAATCGTGTCGCTGCAAACTCATCAACAACATCTGTTTCACTTTAACATAATGTGAACTTTTGCTCGTGGAATGTAAACATGAGTCGGAAATTTATACAGAGATATACGAAATAGCATAATAAACGAACTTACCGAAAATAAAACAATTAGATTTAGAATAATTTGGTGGAAGGGAATGGAGATGGAATAAAGGTATTGTATCGTATAAACCCAATCAAATATAGAGCATCAACTCCTAACCAACTACTATGCTATAAATAAATGTAAACCAGTAAGTTCAATCAAACATATACCCGATGATCTACTCTATGATAAATATGAGTGTCACAGAATCAACTAAGATGCATGCAACTTAGTCTCTTCAGAATAAGAATTCAAATAAACAAAGAAATTCCTCTCCAATTCGTAACATAATAATCGAAAATTATTTTTTGATAAATGTTGAGTTTGAGGCCTTTAAATAAGCTTACAAAAGATAAAAGTAAATAGGATTCCATTTCCTAGTTTAATTAGAGTCCTGCCTAATTTAAATCCTACCTAAAATTGGACCTTACCTAAGTAAGAAACCCATCATAATTTAATTCTTAAAAAGTAGAAAATTACCTAATTACATAAAAATTAAAAATTCTCACAAACTAATGGATTAATTTAATTAAAAGGCATAATAAGGAAAATGAGTGCCCATCTTGGCAACTTTTAGCAGGGGCCATGATCTCACATACGTGCAAAACCAATCGGCACAATCTTGTCTCCATAAATCACGTGTAAAATTTTAGTTTGAGAACAGTATGTTTTGAAACCAATAATTCACCATCGGACCGTTATAATTTGATCTCTTTCGGTCAGAATATGTCTTCATTAGTCCTATGTCACTAGATAAAATTTTAGTTCAATCAAAATACGTTGAGACCTCTGATTACCAATAAAATCGAGGTTGCGCAATGCTGCGAATAGCTGATCAGATTGGTGAAATCGGATCTTCTTTGTACAGGACGATGCTCAATGAGGTCTCTAACTTCAATTATATTTGTAGACGATCAGATCATGTTTAAGCCTCCGATAGGAAAAAATAACAAAACTGCATTTTGCTGTAATTCATACCACATGGTCCAATTATTTTAAACCATGCAAGAATCTAAATTCGTCTCAGGCCTCCAACTAACAACAATCCCTATCGAAGATCGTATCGGAACAAGTTGAATAAAACAGTCAGTAAAGCTAGCCTAAAAATGGAAGGAGAATTAGGAAACCAACAGCCTGCATAGAGCACAAATCTATGTATCCACGCTGGATATGGGCATTTTCAACCGGAAACCGGTTGACCGTCGATTTTTGGACCGGATAAAATCAAAGGTTTCTAAAACTGAAGACTTCACAAACTGGAGGTTACAAAATCGACAGTTCGAATAAAAAATTAAAAACATTAAAACCACTGGTTTTTGGATGTTTCAACCGGTCGGAACCGGACGAAATATTTTTCATAAATAAAAATATGATTTTGTCCAGTGAAATCACCGCCCGACGGTTTTCCAGCAGTTTTCCTTCAATTTTCCGACAAGAAATCGCCGTAAAATCCAAAAAAAAATCTGCCCACTTTTCAAGTTGTTTTTTTGACTTTTTTTATTTTATTTTTTTGGGGTATTTTATGGTTTAAGGTTTAGGGTTTTAGAGTTTTTAGGTTTGAAAAGTTATAAAAATTATAAACTTATAAAATTTACAAAATTTATTATTTTGAACTTATAAACTTTTTTAACTTATAAAACTTTAAATCTTGTACAACTTATATAATTTATAAAACATGTAAAACTTAGTAATTTGTAAAACATAAAAACTTATTAACTTATAAAAAGTTAAAAACTTGTATAACATGTACATTTTCAACTTATATAAATATAAACGTTATACAATTTTATATATGTTTATATAACTTTATAAAGTATACAAATTTAACTTTTAAGTTTTATAAGTTAAAAAAATTTCTAAGTTTTTTAGTTTTGGAAGTTATATAATTTAAGCTATATAGACTATTAAGTTTTATAAGTTGTAAAATTTTATAACTTTTCAAACTCTAGAAAATCTAAAATCATAAAAATTATAAAAAAGAAAAAAAAAACTAAAAATCTTAAACCCAAAACTTGTAAGTTTATAAATTATAAAAGTTATTCAATTTATATAATTTTATAAGTTATATAAGATTTATAAGTTTTTAATTTTATACGTTTTATAACTTTTATAACTTTTCAAACCATAAACCCTAAAAACACTAAAAAAAAACTAAGTTTTGTAACTTTTCAAGCTCTAAAAAATTTAAAACCTTAAAAATCTTTAAAAAAAAACTATAAAACCTAAAGCCTAAACTTATAAATTTATAAATTATTAAAGTTTTGCAAATATAAGTTTTTTTTTAACTTTTTTAAATTCATTTATAGTTGAGTTTAAGCCCTTTCCCTCCATTTTTTTTTTTATTTTTTAGTTTTTTTAGCTATATTGCAAATGTAAATTAATTTAAATTGTAAATATAAATGCTAAGGTATTTTTATTTGTATTAGTGTTATAAATATAATTGTGACTTCATTTATATTGTCATTTTAATTTTATTATATTATAATCTATAAATTATTATATACTTGTATTTAAATAATATTTGTATATTAATATGTTTATCCATTGGAACTTAAAAAATATATATTTTTTGTAGATTTATATTACAAATATAAAAAATTATTTTTTTCGAAATAAAATGAAAGAAGTAAATTTTTCCTTTAAAAAAGTCCAAAAAAACCTCGGTTGCGCCGAAAATTTGAACCGTATTTAAACCGTGTCGTAACCTTCATGAAACTGGTTTGAACCAAAACAATCAACTGAATCGGAGGTTTTCGGTAACCGAACCGCCAACCGTAGGAAACCGGATTGGGCAAAACCAAATATTCAAGGTGTTAAGGTTTTAATTTTTAAAAACCGACAATCGACAAAAAACTGGCAATTTGATAACCGGCAACTGAACCGCCTATGTTTAATCCATGCTACAGTAAATACATATCCCAATTGCGTAAGCAAAACATTTCATACGACATTTCAAATTTCTCGATGGCATGGACTAAACCATAGATGTATCTATTTTTTTCCAAATTTGGCCAGGTAAGAAATTGTCATGATTGAACTCTTGCCTGATTGGTGAATTGAGGTACCCTTCAGACTCCGAGCAGGCGCAACGGTTGCTGCAATCGGCTGCCCATCCTGAAGCTTTTATCACTCTTTTAGAGGGCGGAAAGTTATTGATTCGCCTCTCCTAAGAACTGAGCAAGAATTTGCTTTTCTTTAATGGGATAGTGTGGGCAAGCACCAGATTCAATAAACTGCAGGACGGGGCAATCAAATAGGGCAGCAGCCGTGTGATATAAGCTCAAATTCATGGCACTCCACTACAGATTTGGAGGGAGCAATTTTCCTTGGCTGGCGCTAATCAGCTTTGCCCTATGTGCAAGTGGAGAAGTCCACAATGTTGATGTTGGAGCCCAAATCAGTTAGTGGAGAACGTGTCCAATAGTTGCAGGGGCAATTATGTCATTTGATTAGTCCCTGGAGGAATTCGAACTGTATCAAAATTCCTGCCTATAAATACTTTTCTTTCATTGTATTCCGTATTCGAAAAAGAGTGTAATAAATAACGCTAGCCGCCGTGGAAGTAGCCAATTTGGGTGAACCACTTAAATTTGTGTTTTCATTTCGTTTTTGCACTTGTCTTTGATCGTGTGTGTATTGTTTGATCCTAACAACTGGTATCAGAGCGAGGTTCTGATACCTTTCCTTTGTGAAAATTCTTTGACCACTAATCTAGCTTTGTACCTCACAATACCATCAGTTTCATTCTTGATCCAATAGACCTACTTGTTCAGCAAAGTTTTATTCCCTGCAGGTAACTAAGATAACTCCCAAGTCTTATTTTTCTTAAGTGAGAGAGACTCATCATCCATGGCTTGCTCCCACTTAATCGAATCTTTCACCTGCACTGTCTCATCAAAAGATTCCGGTTCTCCATTATCAGTCAGCAACAGATAATACAGAGATGGTGAATACCTCTCTGGTGCCTTAGACATCCTGATCAATCTCCTCAACACTGGCTCTGGTGTGATTAGCTCACGTTCTGATTCTGCATCAAGATTTTCTGGATATTCATGTGGTAGTGCTGTAGCATCACTAGGTGACACTTCCTGCTACTCGACCTCAGCTCCCACTTTTTCTGCATTCTCATACTTTGCCTCAGATTTGTCCTTATACAAGGCGCTCTCATCAAATGTCACATCACAGTGTCTCAAGATTATCCTCTTTTTATCATCCCGCAATCTGTACCCAAACTTTTCAGAACCATATCCAATAAAATAGCACTTCAAAGCCTTTGCGTCAAGCTTGTCCCTTTTCTCTGGATCAATGTGAACATAGATCGCACATCCAAAAGTTCTTAGGTGATCCAACTTAATCTCCTTACCAGACCACACCAACTCTGGAATCTCAAAACCCAGGGGGAACTGACGGTCCTCTATTTATCAAATATGTTGTGGTGCCCACTACTTCTGCCCAGAACGTCTTAGACTAACCAGCATGTAATCTCATACTTCTCGCTCTCTCATTCAATATTATGTTCATCCACTCAGCAATACCATTTTGTCTTGGCTTACCAGGAACTGTCCTGGTACATCTGATTCCCTCATCAATACAGTACTTGATGAATTCTGCAAAATCATACTCTCCACCATTATTTGACCTTAAGCACTTGATTTTCAACCTAGTTTGATTTTCAACTTCCGTCTTCCACTTCTTGAAAGTAGCAAACATATCTGATTTGTGTTTCAAAAGGTAAACCAATACCTTCCTACTGAAATTGTCAATGAAGGTAACATAGTATCTCGAGCCAGCAATAGAGGGGATAGGAGATGGTCCCCTTACATCCGAGTGCACTAGATACAATCATGTTGCTTTTTGCTCTCTGATGGTCTTTGTGAAATTGACACGCATTCCCAGAAAAAAGCTCTCACAAAATCTCATCTCCACAAATTTTAACCCTTTCAGGCAACCCTTCGAAGGTAGCATCTGCATCCCCTTCACACTCATATGACCGAGTCTTTTATGCCACAAACTCAAGATCGATATACTGCCACTAACTGCAGCACAATTATCAACAACAACAGTGGTGTATAAAGTGCCAATTCGTATACCACTTGCTATGACCATCGCTCCTCTAACAATCTTCCAGCGACCACTACTGAATCTTGATTCATAGCCCAAACTATCCAGCTGACCAATTGAAATCAGATTCTTTTTCAAGTCAGGAATGTATCTGACATTCTTCAACTTCTACGCTATGCCACTTGCAGTCTGAATACACACATTTCCTCTACCTGCAATCTGTAGAACTCGGTTGTCAGCCAAGTACACTCTTCCAAAATTTCCAAACTTGAGATTTTGGAATATTTCCTTGCTCGGAGAAGAATGGCTCTGCAAAATGTTTTTTGAAATGCTGTAAAATACCTTGCTTCACACCCACAACATCATCTTTCCAAATGCCATCAAAGAACAATCCATGAATCTCATTCCGAAATCGACGATTACGTATACGAGCATGAAAATACCGAGTATTACCATCTCCTTCCTGAATCCAAGAAGATCTAGATTTCCAAAATAGAATGGAAGCCTTTCAATTATGTGCTATATGTAAATCCACCAAAGCCAATTTCCTGTCATGAATTTCATCAACAGATAATGCATCGGTCTCCCCTATTTGATCAAAAAATATAATTTTCTGATATTCCCTCAAGGACTTGATCAGTCATACCAAATACATCATGATTCAAAAATTTAATGGCCAACCACAAAGCTTTTAGTCGACAATGTAAAATATAAGACTCACTTCCTTCGAACAACATATTCTTCCAAGTTTTCTCTACAAAAGATCGAATACCTGTGTGAGAATCCCACGCATCCAACGTTCTAAACATCTTTGGGCCCCAATTCACTGTATGCGTCATCAAAATGATAGGACGATGATATGAAATACATCTATCAAAAGAAATCTCTTTCAGATATGGCCATAAAGAAACCCAGCTATCTTAGAGGAGGAATCGGTCTAGACGACTCGCACTAGTCCCTCTCCCATTTAGCCAAATATAAGAAAATCTCTGCTGTGGTAGATAAATCATAGCATTATCAAGAATAAAATCATTAAATTCAACCTCCTACCTACTTCTGAAAAAAAATGAGTTTTAACTGGAAAAAAAAAAAGCAAAAGAAGAAACAGAATTGGAGTTTTAAAACACTATTTTTTAAATAATCTTAAAAAAAGAACGAGAAAAATAATTTAATTTTTAAAAGATACAAAATAGGACCTGAGTAGTTTGCGTTGAACTCTTTTATAAAGGCATCACCCACCCAGGGGCTGAGGGAAAAGGGGGCATCACCACCCACTCCCGACTCAACACCCACCCACCATATTATCTTATTGAGTAAATTGCATTTTGTGAATTACTTCCAAACATTTTACCTCCCTCAACATCTTCTTGTCCTTCTAAATTTTATAAAATAATAAATATGGTGGACCCCGTCCGAACCCAATAGGCCAAAATAGGAGTAGGCCCAACTCCCAAACAAAGCAGGCCCAACCCGCGAAGAATTAAAACAAAGCCCAACAAAAGAAAAAAAACTAGAAGGGAGTCTAGCTCAGACGAAAGCTGAGCCAAAATCTAAAGTCAATAACTAACCCAAAGCAACAAAAAGCCTACATGAGGAAAAAGACAAAAACACGCAAAAAATGGAAACTTTGTTGATGTTGGAGCCCAAATCTGTTAGTGGAGAACGTGTCCACTAGTTGGAGGGGCAATTACGTCATTTGATTAGTCCCTGGAGGAATTCTAACTGTATCAGAATTCCTGCCTATAAATACTTTTGTCTTTTATTGTATTCTGTATTCGAAAAACAGTGAAATAAGAACCCTAACCGCCGTGGAAGTAGCCAATTTGTGTAAACCACGTAAATCTGTGTTTTCGTTTCGTTTTTCGCACTTATCTTTGATTGTGTGTGTTGTTCGATCCTAACACCTACTTCAAAATTTTCGTTCTCTTTTTTTTTTTTAATTTTTTTATTAGAAAAAGACTTATGATAATTACATTTATAATATGAAATTATAAGTGTATCTTGCCTGGTAATATTTCTCGAGCCAAGATAGAGAAAATCGGTTGGCGTCGAAT
Source organism: Pinguicula moranensis (assembly GCA_028565015.1). Lineage (NCBI taxonomy): Eukaryota > Viridiplantae > Streptophyta > Magnoliopsida > Lamiales > Lentibulariaceae > Pinguicula > Pinguicula moranensis. Next base: position 10,542 of record JAOWBN010216829.1, read on the forward strand.
CCAAGGTTCTTCATCAACCGGGCATCTTCTGCGTGACATCAAAGAAAAAAAATTAATTAATATCGATAATTATATTTTTTAATAAGAAAATATTTTTATTCCCAAATGATGAAATAAATACAAATTAGATGGCGCGATTCATTAGCTATTTATAATTAGTGTATGCCATATATGCCAATCATTGGGTCTTCACCAGGTCTGGGGATGAATTATTCCATGATAATTATATTAGTACAGGAGTATTGAAATTAATCGAATAAAATAAATTTGGCCATTGTAAAATCAAAGTATGGAGTTCATGATTCAATAAGAACCATTTTGAAGTGTGGGCCTTTCTATTATCACAGCTTCATTGTCATCCTATATGGTTTTGTTTCGGGAGGGATGAGGGTTGTGGGGCATCAAACCAACTCCTAGCACTAGCAACATCCCAAAGAAAAGAATTATAGGAAGAACTAAGAGTGTAATACTAAGACTTACAAAAACAAAACTACACAAAAACAGAGACTTACGATTTCCTTTTGCCGTGGCTCGTGAGCCCGTAACCACGAGGTTGCGACTGGACCTGGGTCCTGGAGGGTGGAGATGGAGTGGAAATTTGAAGCGCGTCTGCGACTGGGAGGCTGCTCCTGTGGGCTACGAGACTCGAGAGTGCGAGGGTCGAACAAAGTCGAAATCTCGAAGAAGTCGGATTCTAATTCAATTCCTAACCAAATTGGTTTAATAAAATGGGTTGGGACTTGGGTTGGGCTGGGAGTTTTTTTTTTTTTTTTATTTGTAAACGGGCGGGGCGGGGCGGACCGCAGGCTTAAAATCCGAGCCTGGGCCTCCCCGCCACACAAATGGGCGGCCCAAACCCGCCCGTTTGTGCCCAATATCCCGTCGCTTGCCCATTTTAAAACAGGCGGGCTGGGCCCATACCCATTTTATATGGGTGGTGGCGGGCCCGACCCGTTTGCCTAACACTACTTACAATCAACACTTTCGTGTTCACAGACCCATATTTCATATGGTTGGGCTAGTGCAATTGCGAGTCTCAGAGGCCCTTACATTGTTACTTTAGGGCGGTGAAGTCTTAACCTGACTCTGATACCATGACAAGATTAAATGTGAACTACGCTTTTAAAACCTTAGTCCTAAGGTATTCGATTGTTTCTTAATCTGATGCTGATTGGGCGGGATGTCCTGACACCCGTCACTCGACCTTTGGATATGCCATATTCCTTGGTGATAATCTAGTCTCATGGACTGGTAAGAAGCAACTTACTGTCTCTTGCTCTAGATGCGAATCTCAATACCGTGCTCTCGCTACTAATGCTGCTAATGTTCTTTGGGTCCGGCACTCACTTTAGGATATGGGTGTTCCCATCACTCATACTCCAATACTTCTATGCGACAACAAGAGTTCTATTTTTCTGAGCACAAACCTTGTCGCTCACAAACGCGCTAAACATGTTGAACCTGATTATCATTTTATTTGAAAGCAAGTATGCACCCACACTATTGCCATTCAGTTTGTTCGTTTTGATCTTCATCTAGCAGATTTATTTACAAAGAGTCTGTCGCGAAGTCTTTGAGTTCTTGCGGTCCAAGCTTCATGTAGTCTTCAATCCCACACTAAGCTTGCAGGGGGATGGTCCCATGACTTATTCAAGTTTCCATTCCAAGATTAAAAACTGCAGCAATTATCAAATTCACAAATCATGAAGACAAAATCAGCATAAATTTGGCAGTTACCATTTATCATTCATGATGTTCATTACCGTGCAATCCTATAAAGAAGACAAGTATAATTGTGAACTACGCTATTTTATTTGATAATCGTGGTATCTGGGTAGCAGAATATCCGACTAATCCACGAGACCCATGCAAAGCGACCCCTCCACATGGATCAAAAAATCTCGGGTCAAAACCGGCGGTCGTGACCCTGACGCATTGTCACTTGTGCGAATCTCGAACTCGCGGTCGTGGCCCTAAACGCTCTTCAAACCTTAATCCTAAGGTATTCGATTGTAGCTCACATTTCTATTTAAGCACTTTTATTTCTTTGTCTCTTTTTCGTGTGGTACACCAACACTTTGTTGATATTGCTGTTATCGATACCAATTATCGGGCCACGAGAACTGTCAACTGTTAGTGTAGTGCAACTGTTAGTGTTGAGCATGAGGAAATACTGATTTGGAAATACAAATCAGTATCAATCAAGACAAATCAGCCAAGAGCAAGTCAACTCCAGCAATATATGGAAACATCAATCAAGACAAATCTGCAGAAATCAAGACATCAATTTATGAAAACTTTATATTTTCTTTAATTACTTTGTCTAGATGTCTTAAATAGGTTATTCTCGTATGTAATAGTCATAACAGTTTTCAATGAAATATTCCTTTGTGTTCAACTAAATTCTCAAACCTCCATGGAAATCCATGGAGGTTGTCATGGTATCAGAGCAATTCTCACTTCAAATGGCTTAACCGCCTAGTTCGATCCTTTTATTTTCTGCACAATAAGCTTCCACATTTCTCTCTCTCATTTTTTTTTCTATCCTTCTCTTATTCTGCAAATAATTCTGCTTTGTCCAAATTTGGAGTCGTTGTTGGAGTTAGAGATGCCCAAAATGGCACGCGGGCCGTGCCCGGGTCCGGATAATTCCAGACCCGCCGCGCCGGCCCGACGGTTAAACCGGCCGGGCCCGTCAGTTTTTAAAAAAATAAAAAAAAATGTCGCCGGAACCGGAGGGTCGGCACGGAGGGTCCGAGGGCGGGAAAATCGAGTCCAAAACAATTTAAAAAAAAAGTAAAAAAAAATTTGAAATCGGGCGGCCGCCCGTCAAAACAGCCGGAAAAATCGCTTTTCCGACGGTTTCGCATGGGGCACGGCGGGTCCCGTGCCGCCCGCCGTGCCCCTGCATTTTTTTTTTAAAAAAAATAAAATAAAAAAGGGGGCCCGGCGAGCCCAACGGTTAG
>JAOWBN010216840.1:0-13506 GCA_028565015.1 Pinguicula moranensis
CCTAAGCAAGGTTTTAACGAGGCAACTTTGGCATACTCTTGAATCCAGAAGAATTCAATGAGAGGACCATAAAAGATTCCTACTCAATGAGATTACAAAAGTATATATCCTTAAATTCGGTCAATCAAGGGGGATGGTTGTAAATACACATAAATATAAATATATATATATGTGTGTGTGTGTGTATTGATTGTGACTGTTTCAGGATTTATATCTTTTGTAATTATCTGTGCTAAACCTCGCAGATTATTTGGGTTACAACCGATAATACCTACTTTATCATTAATTTATTGGGAAATTGGGTCCTATTTTATCTGCAATTAGGGTTTCACATGACAAAGGGGTTCAATCAAGAATCTGAACTTTTCTCGTGCCATACACCATGAAATTGTAGTTGTCGCTGAACAAAGGTCGGAAGCTGAGACTTGAGAGTGCGTTGGAGCAGTTGGAGTCTCTCTCCATTAAAGCAAACTCCGACGCCTCCGTCATCGTTGCCGCCGACATTTCGGTCAATTATGAAGACGCCATCCTCAAGTACTTTCATTTAAGCAATTATCTTGTTTTTCTCATCTGAAGCTTCCTTTTCATGAAGGGTGGTTTCAGGAGAGTCATTGGATATTATATCTGCCTAGGATTGGTGATCATTATGATTCACATTTTCTAGTGGGGTTTCTTTCGAGGAACTTTGTCCTTGGCACAAACAAGTCTACCACGCTTCAGGCGTTGTGTAGATTCATTTGCTGCTTTGTTGGTATTTTGTCCTTCTGGGACATCAATCTTTATAGGGGCATTGACAGCTGATATGTGGGATTTTACAACCAATTGGCCGTCTGTAAATGCATCCGGTAATTGATTTGCGATATTTTGCAAATGAGTTATTCTTTGAACTTCTAGTTCACATTCATTTGATCGTTGATCAAGATAGGATAATTCTTGATTATGACATATTATATCTTTTTGTGCTTCAGGCACATGTTTTGCTCCCCCTAATGGTGGGAATATAGACTCATCAAAATGGCAATTATCAAAACATGTCATTTGAGCTTTACTTAGCTTTGCTTTGTATTTTGCTTTGAGTTTTGCTTTTGGAGCTTTGCTTTTGAGCTTTGCTTTTGGAGCTTTGCTTTTGAAACTTTGCTTTTAGAGCTTTGCTTTTGAGCTTTGCTTTGAGCTTTGCGTTTGAGCTTTGCTTTCGAACTTTGCTTCCTAGCTTTGCTTCTGAGCTTTGCTTTGGAGCTTTGGTTTAAGTTTTGCTTTGGAGCTTTATCTTTATAGCTTTGTTACTGAGCTTTGCTACCGGGCTTTGCTTTTGAGCTTTGTTTTTGAGCTTTGGTTTAAGTTTTGCTTTGGAGCTTTAGCTTTATAGCTTTGTTACTGAGCTTTGTTTGGAGCTTTGCTTCCGAGCTTTGCTTTTTTTTAGCTTTGATTATGAGCTTTGTTTTTTAGCTTTGCTTCTGAGAGCTTTGCTACTGAGCTTTGCTTCTGAGCTTTGCTACTGAGCTTTGCTTTTAGCTGAGCTTTGCTTTAGCTTTGTTACTGAGTTTTGGTTTGAGCTTTGTTTCTAAGCTTTGTTGTTGAGTTATGCTCAAAGCTTTGCTTCGAGATTTGCTTTTGAGCCTTGCTTAAAGCTTTGTTGTTGAGTTATGCTCAGAGCTTTGCTTTGGAGCTTTACTGCTGAGCTTTGCTTTGGAGCTTTGTTATTAAGCTTTGCTTTTGAGCTTTGCTTTTGAGCTTTGCTATTGAGCTTTGCTATTAAGCTTTGCTTTTGAGATTTGCTTTTGAGCTTTACTTTGAGTTTTGTTATTTAGCTTTGCTTTTGAGCTTTGCTTTGAGCAAATTTGTGTAAGCTTAAATTTATAGATTTTGTACTATCAAAATATTTGTCTTCTCTAAAGATTGCTTCGAGGCATATCAACTATTTTATTACTCATATCTTTAGAGAAATAAACAAATAAAAATATTGTAATCATCTTTAAGCATGAAATTTATCCTAATAAAATAGATAAATAGTCTCGACATGCGTTTGTCGCTTGGTACCTGAGCCATGTTTTTGAAACTTGACCACATTCACAGATAGCAAAATTTCTCCCATTTTAAGGTTGTTTAGTGACCTTAGCATTTTGCCAATGTTATCCACCGAAAGAAAGTGGAAAAAACCAAATTTGTTGCCTTGTTTATCCAGTTTTTTTGGAATAGTGACACTCCCAACAACCCCTATGGCTGAGAAGAGTGATTTCAATTTGTTCTCCGAGCAGTTCACCAGAAAGTTGGAGAAAGAGAAGAAGGCCCCCTTCTCGCGAGCAGTGACTAGGTCTATCCGATGCATTTTCAGATCCCGTGGATTCACCACTTCTAGTCCCACTTATTATTTATTCTTATTTTCGCCAATGTAGACAATATAGAGTTACTTTGTTTGGATTTACTTAAATCAAGTTTAGATAGAGTTTAGTTTGCTTTGGATATTCTTAAAATTATATAAGATAAAATTTTGGCTTAATTATATAGAGTTTGGTAATAACTCTAGGAATTAGAATCCTAGATCTAGTTTGATTTTTTTCCCTATAAAAGGCATGTAAATATTGAATTTTAGAAAAACAATAATTTTGATGAATTTATTTCGTGAGATTAGTTTTTTTTGTTTGAAACCATCTTCGACTTATCTTTCCTTTTTGAGTCAATTGGTGTCGTTTTCTTAAAGAACATATTCTTGATTCTTGGTTGTACAATTGTTACCTTCAATGGATTAATTGGTGGGGTGCTCGTCGCTTTCTTAAAAAACTTATCCTTGATCTTGGTTGATACAATTGTTACCTTCAGGGGGTTAATTGGTGGTATTCTCGGCTACTTTTATGTGACTTTCATTGGTTGAATACAAGTTGTTCTTCAGGCGTTAGAAACAATAAAATCGTCCAAAGTTGAGTTTTTTGAATCACCAAATTGAGTGTGAGATTTTGCCATAAGTTTGGCAAAAATTCATATAATTTGGTAACAGAGCCATGTTAGAACGTTTTTACCATCATTCAACGTTCAGGTTGCTTTACTCTTTATAGCTTTGAAGCCAAAAATTTGTGATAATTTATCCGTTGATTTTTGTTATTATTCTTCATTTTTTGAGTTATAACCTTGTTGGTTTTCAAACAACAAAATTATTTTTTGATTCAAAAGGTGAAGTAAGGCCGACTTAAAAAGATTACAAGGCGAAAAATATCGCTTCATCGATAATTTTGTTACGACCAGCAAGAGATCTATTCAAGTTTGACTTATTGGTTTTCTTATATTTTTTAATACCGTAAAATTTTTAAGTTTGAGTTTGTTTTCGAGTTGTTGGATCAAATCAGGAGTCCCATTAGACCAAGGAGTCTAAATTGTGTGATTGAAATTCATGCCACGAGTTTGAGTCCTCTTCATACTCAAACCCAAGACGCCATGCCCCTCAAAGTCTTGAGAATTTTTCTTTTTCTATAATTCTCAATCTTGAATTAAGTTCCAATCCATTCTAGGGTTGTCGTTTGGCTTGATAAGAGATCCGAGTTGAAGTTGACTAAAATCATCTTTAGAATACTTGAGTGGTAAAAGACAAGAGTGGTGAGGTTCAAGAGAGGGTAAAAACCATAATTTGTGTGATACATGACTGCTTGAGTGATCATCTTTGAGTGCATACATGTGAGTGAGTGGTGAGTATTTTACTAATTGTTTTTGTGCAGTATAACATGTCTAGCAAAGACAAAACTGTGTTTAACTCACATGATGCTGATGAGCTTAAAGCAATCTACATGGAGCTGGCAAGAATGCTAGCAAGGTTGGAGGAAAAGTCATACACGCCCGATAGAACAGAAAGATTGGCCATGAAAGGATCACCTAAGGTGCGAAAGGGATCTCCCTGGGAAAATACTTCGCATAGGGATGATCCACAAGTCAAAATTGTGGTGTCAAAGAAGGCTAAGCTAGCTAATGTCACCCCTCATGGTAATTTACACCATCTAGAGTTCGTGCTCGTGATATTAGGCGCCTCATATGCCAAGGATGGGGACACAACCTCATTCAATGCCCAAACGATAAGGCAATAGTGTTGGACGCTCAAAAGAAGCCTAGGAGGAAAAAAAGCAACATTGGTGTCACACTGTAATCAAACAAGGTAACATCATCCGAGATTGTTGGTGAAGTTCAACAAGAAAAGATGTAAGTCGTTGAAGCAACTTATGTTCTTGAGGTGAAAAGCATTGATGTCATACCACCAATGGGGGGATGTACCACCTCTTGAGAGTATTTGTAATATTCAGTTAGAAGATATGCAAACTGTAAAAGTTGTACACAATCTCAATGTGCAAAACATAAATTCTAAAGTGAGTGGAAAATGAGAAAAAGAAAGAGAGATTGAGAGTGAAGAAAATCCGAGAGAAAAAGAGGACTTGAAGTTAGGAAAAATAGAATGAGAGAAATAGCAAAATATTTATAGCCCAAAAGAGTGAGGATTAAAGGTTTTTGATTCTTTACGAGGCTTTGATTGTATGTACATACAAAGATGCTTTGTTATTTACTAACAAACTTGTCGGTGCCCCATCGAGCGAAATTATTTTTTTTTGTGCAGGAATCTGAAGAAGAGAAGTCTTGTAGTTTACCATCCATCCAAGAGAACGATCATCCTATTGAGTTCATAGTTGGGGATTTTGATCAAGACCATGGTTTGCATATGAGCAAACATGAGGTGATCAAAGCACTTCAGATGCAAGAAGATGGATTGTTTGACAGGAGGAATGTATGTGAATGCCTGAAACCGTGTGCAGATTTTAGTAAGGAAGTGAAGGTGAAAGGTGCATTGTCCCTAAGTATTCTCCACATTCCTTTTTAGATACATCATTGCTTGATTGTGAATATTTTCAAGATTGCTATGCATATGATTATGAAAATAGTGTTTTCTAACTACTATAGGCACCATGACCTTTTATCCCGGGAGAAAACATTACATGTGCCTAAAAATTAATTGCCTGAGTTATTTTTCTCTTTAGATACACAATCGCCTGATTTTGAGTACATTCACGATGGTTATGCCCGAGGATTTGATTTTGGAGATGCACATATATCATTTGATAAGCTTCTATCTTGGGAACGTGCATTGAGTGTATCTATGTGTTCATTACGAGTTTTTACACTGAGTTTACATATGAATTCTTTTGTGCAATCGATATCATGTGGTTGTGAAAACAAAAAGGAATTGTTTGCTCAAAATTTAGATTGTAGTGATGTGTTTGATGCATGCGAAAGAATGATAATTAAGAGGCATAATAGGTTTCAATTTCATAGGAATGAGGCGTGCCAAAGCTTTCAAAATGTGAATTGTTTTTCATAATTGATACTGCGTTTCTTAGTGATGATTACATCAAGAAATTATATTTCCGTGAAAGTTTGATCGGACATGTCGGGGTAGTCACAATGTTAGGAATTAAGTATGAGTATTTTGTTACCCATCATTTTAAAACTGATTTTGTAATAAGTTTAAGACATAGACATGTGGTATGCATTATGGAGTTCAATTGCATGAATTGTGTATACTTATAAGTTCATGGCATGAGTTCCTCGTGAAAAGAATTCATGATGCTGATGTGATTAGAGCGACTCTAGAGGCCTTGCATGATCATTGGATTATATATCCTTTGATATTCATTGGTAAATCACACAAGTTTGAACTATTCTTTAATGAAATTGGATTGCATGACATACCATGGATTATTGCCTAGAAGTATGTACAGTGTTGGGATTAGTTTTGGGATACTTCATGAAAAGGGGTAGGAATTATTTCATTATTTTCTACTACTTGGGTACTACATATTGCAACTAAGTAGTCATTATTTGAATTTGCTACTGGATTTAAGCCATTGTTGTAAGTGGAGTTAACTTATTTATCCTTGAGAGTATGTGTGAGCTTAGGTTGCAATGGGAAGACCTAGCTCATTCATGAGAAGGGGCAAATGATTGTTAAAAGTAGCAAACTATATGTTGTTTGTCAAACCAACATGAGATTCAAGAAGATAGTGTTTCAAACCAGAGATGGGATGATGTTTCATTAGAATCATGTTAAATGGTGTTTCAAGTGTCCTTCGTTGGAGAGACGCATCTTCAAAGCTTGACCTACAAGGTAAGTATGGTGATCACATGAGTTTTAGTGGTACTCATGAATTACCCTTTGATGCACGTTCGAATTTTGAGGACAAATAAGAGAGGGAGTATGATGAGATCCTAGGTACGAGCTACAAGATCAGATATTTGAATGTGGTTGATGAAGCTGTTTGAGGCCCAAGACACATTTGGAGGGTAGCATGGAGAATTCAAAAGAGTCCTAATCCTCGAATGAGTCTTAACCCAGGAGGGAGTCCTAGCACAACAATGAATCCTAATCCAACAAGGAGTCATATTCCAATAAGAAGTCCTAGCACAACAAGGAGTCCTATTCCAACAAGGAGTTTTAATCCGTCAAGGAATCATATTCCAACAAGGAGTTTTAATCCAACAAGGAGACATAATCCAACAAAGAATCCTACCCACGTTGGACTCTTCCATTCTGAGATATCCAGCACTAGTTGGACTTTGCCAACCAAAGAAGTCTCATTTTGGATAATAACATATAGAACACGTGCAGGATCAAGGGGGCTGTGGTCCCCACTGAGAGAGTGATCAAATAAGAGTCCCACTTATTATTTATTCTTATTTTAAAAAATCTAGCTAAGATAGAGTTCAGTTTGTTAGGATATACTCAAATCAAGTTTAGATAGAATTTAGTTTGCTTTGAATATTCTTAAAATTAGATAAGATAGAATTTTGGCTTGATTAGATAGAGTTTGGAGTTTTAATAACTCTAGGAATTGGTATTCTAGATCTAGTTTATTTCTTTGCCTATAAAAGACATGTAAATTTTGAATTTTACCCGAGAAGGGTCTCTCTTCGCCTCTACGCCACTGGAAAAGGTCCCAAAAGAGACCCATGGCCTTAGAAGATTTACCATATGAGTCAATTGAGATTGATGACCCCTTTCCTCCAGCCAGTTCGACAAGGCCAACACCCAAAGAGATTCGACCAAAAGACCTGGTTGAAAAGCCACATGAGATCGACGAGCCCTCTTCCCCTGCCAGCCAAATGAACTACCGAGATGTTCATTGGAAAAATGCACTATGACTAGGGAACTGAACTACCGAGATGGAAAATAGTTTTGGTTTGGATACATCGACGACTAGGAGTAAATTGTCAAACCCGAGTTCATGGAGTTCCCCCCATGGCCCAGTATGGATTTTTGACCCAAACCCTCGCGTCTAGATCTGATGTTGATGTTGGAAAACAAGTAGATCCTTGACTGTTTATCATTTTTCGTTCATTTTGTTTCATTGACCATTTTTGCATTCATTTTTCAAACTTTTTTTGGGTTAGGTTGTGCCATTTTACGAATGCCCAAGGTGGCATAAGGTTTTGGATTAAGTTGCTATACAGGTTGGTTTGGATCTTCTCGACTTTTGTCGCTTAAGCAAGTAGTTGGATGAGCATTTTTTGTATCTGTGTAGCCTGGATCAGTTTTGGTTTTTGTGACTTTAACCCATATGACTATGGTTCTTAGTTGCAGTGTAAAGCTTGTACTCTATTGTTAATTCAGTTTATCTTTGAACATGGTTGAAAATGGTGCTCGTGTCTGCGTTAAATGGTTCATTTAATATTTATTTTTGGGATATGATGGTTCAATTCAGGAGTTCAGGAACTTCAATTCAGGAGTTTAGGAACTTCAATTCAGGAGTTCTGGCCTTACATAACTCGACGTGCACCATTAATGAAGAAACATACCTCATAATTCAGTTCTTGCAGTGTCAAAATACATTTTCTGCAAGACATCTTAGAGCCAACAATCAACTATTCTGGGTTACTTGGAGGCTGTTCTTTTGGATGCTCACTTCGAATGCAACAGATTTTGGTACAAGTACTTAACATCATAATTCAATCGTTTCTTGCTGTATCCAGCATAATCTAACAGCCAAAACATTTTGAGGACATAAAAAACAACCAGACACCACAAAAAATAGTTCAGACAACACAAAACCAACCAAAACCTCTAAACAGAACAAAACATCAGAAATACCAATATCATTGCACTACGAAGGCTTACTAGTTTGCTGCATTCGGTGAACCTACTGACTTTGCCGACCACAATTTCCCCTTAAAGAATAGCTCATCAAGTCCTTCACGTCCTAGATTCTTCTACAAGGCATACTGCATTGGGTGCACCATGAGGTAATTTACTAGATCACATTGTTCTCGAAGTTTTAGGTTCTCGAACTCTGCCAGATCCTTAGCAACAGAGCGACCTTCTGTTCATATGTCTCCTCCTCATTGCGTTCTCCCCTCTCCAGTTTCGCTTCTTGGGTCATGAACAATTTCTCTACTCTTGCAAACATAGCATTGGCAACGTCTTCCAAACTTTGTTATAGAAACTAGTTTGGCTTGGGGTGATGGTCTTTCTCTTCTTGATGTGGCTTCCATTAGGTTCAACAGTTGAAGGGTACATTTAAGATAGAACTGTACCCTTCGGTTGTGAGGAGTCTCCTTCCCCTTCCTGGACATCATTAGACACATAGGCGTTCATCATATCCATTTCTTCGTTGGTAGTAGAGAAATCTGGGTCTGTGAACCTTGCACCTGGTATTGGCCACATATCTCACACCGATCATCGTACAGGGGATAGTTTTTCCCTTCAGGCGAGGGAATCTACTGTTCACCTGCACATTAGATCAATAGATTAGGTGACACTCAGTTATGGTAAGAAAAAAAGAACAACACAACAATATTCTAACCTTGGTGAGCTCTACCATAGGTGTATGCATCTTCGGATTGATTGTAGTGCTACCCTATCTAGCAAACTAATTTAGCAAACCCCATTCTCTTCTCCAAACATAAATCTTTTTTCACGATATTAGAGTTTTGAATCCTATTGCCTCGCACGATCTATCTTATCCTTGTAGCATACATTGTGTGGAATTCCTTCTTCCACCATGTGCTTGCCTTGCCAAAGTCAGCTCCTTCATGGCCTATATCATGGCCGTCTCTTCCTGAAGAGTGAAATATACTCTTTTCCTTTGGGTCAACCTTGCTCCCCTTGCTTGATATCCTCGAAGGAGAACCCACGCGTAGAGTTGAAGGGATCTTGAAAAGTTTCTTACCCTTAGACTTCGACTTTGCTTGAGGGGTTTCTTGTTTCTCCTCTAAGTCATCGATGTTATCATCCATTTTTCTCCCCCTATATGAAGAACAACATAAGATGCAAAAAAAATAGATGATGCAAATATACCGGTAAGAACATAAATAGATTTGGACAATCAACTCAATAACATAATAAGTGCACAACACAACAACTAGGTATAACACAACAAATGAATTAACACAACAATAATGATTGTCAATAAAAAATAGAAGTGCATTGCCATGCTTATGTTCCATTTGGTGCTGAATGTTCTGAAGTTTGTCCCCGACTGGCGTAGACTTGCCAGAGTTGATATGCTAAATCATCCCACTTCTGAGTCCATGTCAGTGTGAATTGAACAAACTAAATACAGTCTTCCAAGTCATCCATAACTATATTGTTCACATCCTCAACCACAACCCTGGACTCCAATATTGGGTCATTTGGTGTTATGTTCATAGTAAAATTATGTAGCAAAGGAAACACTAGCATAATATTGGTTTGTGTCTGAATGGGGGTAATAGGTCGGGCTCCTCAACACCGCCCAATGCTTCGTTAAAATTCCAAATGCATTCTCAATGACATTTTGCATGTCACATATTGAAGAATCCTTGTGAGTTCTGTAGTCTCCTATTTATAGGGCCCCATTCCTTAAGATGATACCTTGTATACCTATAGCGTGTGAGAAAATTTTCACAATTCATGTATCATCCGTCGCACAAGTAGTAGCAATCTGTGACAAAATATCAACTATGTTAGTGCTCTGGACATCAACTTTGGGTTAAACCAAATTTAGTTAACTAAAGGGGTGTGGATATACCTTCGAGATACTGCATCATTCAACACCCTTCCATCTACAGCTTAACCTTTCCAACCAGCAGACATGTACACAAATCGGCCTTGGGTGTCACAAACTCCAAGTACATTTATGGCCAACTATCCTTTCCTTGTCAAGAAATGTGAATGGTCTTCAGTGAGTGCATGCACAAGTATGTAGGTCCCATCCAGAACTCCCCGAGTATCCCTTCCACCAGATTATCAAATATGTTAGCAAGCAGTTTTTTGGGAACGTTGAGTAAGTTAACCAAATTATACCTCAAAATAGCTCAATCTTATGTCAATGTACTCGCTGTCTATAGGCTTAGGGGATGTGAGGAATCTGTCCTTGAGTTTGAGAATAGCACTTAATACCTCATGAAAGGCCACACTTATTGTTTGTACATTCATTTGAAAATTGGTTTATAATGTCCTATTCTTCTGGTGGTGGAATAATGTGTGTAGGAAAATGATAGTCTTCTCTACCGCTGACATGTACTGATTATCCTTCAGGTCACCCTCATCTCTCAAGGCAAGACCGAGCTCTATAAAGGCTATCTTGTGCATCCTGAGATTGTTAAAATATTCTCTGTTGTTACCTTGGATTAGTCTCTCCAATAAGGCCATTTGGTCAAAAATCTTATCGAGAATGAGATGCTCAAGTGAGGCGTTGTGCTTATGTTTTCTTTTGGCATTCTCATACTCCTATTACTTCTCAAATGCGATGACAATAAACACAATAGACAATCACATTTGTGTGCCATGAATGCCATATTTTCCATTAAATCCATCAATATGGACTCATTTTTTGGTGTTAGGATTTCAAGCTAATAGTTCAATTAAAATAAGATTCACAAAAATCGATTCAAGAAGACAAACAATAGATACATAAATCTAAGAACATAAGGTAAATGCAAGCAACAAATTATACCAACCAGTTTACTCTTTGAGTTATAGTGTTCCCTATTGCTTTAGCCAACCGGATGTTCACTGAAAATAATATTCAATTACATTGTATAGAAGAAACACTACAACTGTCCAGATCAAAAACAAAATAAACTTCAAATAAACGAAACCAAAACATAATTTTAACATGACCAAAACACTACTCAAATACCTTATCAGCAAGCCAAGACACTTAATACAAACTCGTACCCTAACACATAGTACGTATAGAACTAAACCCGTCACCTAAAACCTTACACATGAACCCTCAATCAGAAACAATAATGAGGAAAAAAACCCTAAACCCATCAACTATTCATCCACAAACCTAGATCTAAATCAATACAATACATGCACGCATCTGAAGCAATAACCTAAAATACAAATCGTTCTAACAATTAAACCAGATAAACATAAAACAGATCAAAAGCAATAAACTTAAATTAAAATCTAAAGCTTAAAACGGTTTTAGGGTTTACGCATAGAGGTCGAACACAATCCAATCATTCGGCAAACCTGGATATACCGAACATGACGACGGAACGGCCGCAGGAAAGTAGGGTTCTTTGTCGACTTCACGGTTGAATGCGGGGATGGAACGACCAATGACCTCTTGGAGATGGTACGGGCAACGAGCATGAACGCGAAGATTGTGACGAGAGAATTAGGGGTGAGAAACTTATATATGTGACATAAGTTGTAAATACTACGTAATACGCGAGGGTAACAGGTAATTTTTAAGAGGCATTAAGGTATGATAAGTAATCCACCTATTTTTGGAGGGATTGCAAAATTGAAGTTATCCATGAATAGTGCTAGGTCGTGGGATTACTAATACTCGACCAAAAAATCACGAAAGTGTGTACCCAATAGGTTATGCGTGTGGAATACTCACAAAATTAAGCACATATCATCCATTAATTAGTCTACCAAATGGACACTAAATGATTACAGATACCATAGTTATCTAAAAATAGACAAATTTGCACATACTTTAGAGAATATCCAACAAAAGAGTATAATGCCTAATAATTTCTTGAACTTTTTTTTATCCCAATTATGTGCAAACAATTTTTTAGGATCACGCCTGTAATATCTAAATGATTATTAATACTACTCATATCAACAAGGTGCACCTTCATTTTCGAGAATCTATCTATAAGAAAATTCAAAGTTAAGCGTGTTGAATGGGGAGTAATATTAGGATGGGGTGAGGCCCCATGAGAAATCTTCTAGAGTGCGCACAAGTGAGGACAAAGTGTGCTTAAAGAAAATGTGTTGGTTTGTGGGGTTAGTATGAGTTCAACATGAATGGGTTATGGACTCCCATGTTGCCATAACGTCCCATGAGGAAGCCAGAGCATTACAATGCCTGCGAGTCAATGGTTCGAGTTTTACCCGATTCATATGGAAGGATCGTTTTGCATTGCATGATCCATGGATTGGTCAGCCAAAAAGCGGTTCAGAATACTATGATTATTCCAAAAAAAATCTTGGAACTTTTTTTAATTAATGTTGAACTATAACTAACACTGATGAATAATCTGGCTGTAAGGCCCATTATCACTCACACATAAAAGAGCCACAAAGATGTAAGCCCATATAAACCTATAGGGGAAGTCCAGTAAATTTCGCACACGCATCTAAAGGGCGAAGCTGGTGGGAGAAAGCCAGGGAGAAGAAATGGCGTCGAGTGCTGCAGTTCCGTTCTGGAGATCTGCTGGTATGACCTATATAACCTACTCTAACCTGTGTGCCAATTTGGTGAGGCAGTGTTTGAAAGAACCTTACAGATCCGAAGCTTTGAACCGTGAGAAGGTGCACTTCTCTGTTTCTCGATGGGCCGATGGCAAACCCGAAAAGTCAAGTAAGTCCGCTTCAGGATTTTCCGTTCTATTTTTCCGTTAGGTTTTGATTGGCATTTGTTTTTTGTTTTCTCGATTATCTGAAAACTGGGGTTAAGTTTAGTTTAATCGAATCGTTGTCTGTTAGGTTGATTGTTCTCTGTAATTATTGAGTTGTTGGCTGTGAGCGCAAATTTATTTAATTAGAATGAAATGTGTTGTGTGAGTAGAAATATTTCCCCGTGTTAGTATATGCGTATTTGACTGAAACATAGATGATCCTAATTATCATGTAATTTTTTGCTTCTGGGGCATTGGGATTGGAGGTTTAGGCTTGTCTTTAATTTCAAAAATTGAGTTTGTGACTCTATTACCGATATTTGCTTACAGTTTTGTTGTTACTCTGTCCAGAAAAAAAAGCTTCATTGATGATGTTTTTACCGTGACCTTTATTGGGAGGGCTAATCTTTGATGCTTGTTGGTGGTGATGTTTCTTACGTTTTCTATTCTATTTTATCCCGATTGAATAATGATTTTGCACTTGATATCTAACAATTAGATACCACCATGGTAGGCTGCTTCTGATAAGGTCCCGCTGTTTGAAGATGGAGCTAACTTGCATCTATGTTTTTCTTTCTTCATACCTTACCTGACTATTTATAGTGAGATGATCCATTAATTTTGTTCCTC
>JAOWBN010216851.1:0-13506 GCA_028565015.1 Pinguicula moranensis
TTGCTAGATACCGCTTATGATAGTACCGATTTAGATATGGATCCTATCAGGTCGCTCTATCTGGTGAACTGAAGAAAATTGGCGAATTTCACGGATAAGATTTAATTGGTTTTCGGTGGGACCCGAATCAATTTTAATTGCAATTTAATTGAAATTAGATTTAATGTGATTAAATCTAATTGGGTCTTCCCAAAGTGTTTAAATTGCAATTTGGGCCCCAAGGCCCAAAGGAATGAGAATTAAATCAATTGGGCCAAAGCCCAATTGATATACTAAAGAGTAAAGATCTCTTTTCTAAGTCGGTCGAAGATATACGTTTCCGTTCGTTGCGTTCATCGTCATCATCACAAAACAAGAGAGACC
Organism: Pinguicula moranensis; assembly: GCA_028565015.1. Classification (NCBI taxonomy): domain Eukaryota; kingdom Viridiplantae; phylum Streptophyta; class Magnoliopsida; order Lamiales; family Lentibulariaceae; genus Pinguicula; species Pinguicula moranensis. Next base: position 364 of record JAOWBN010216851.1, read on the forward strand.
GACCGAAAACTTCTCTTCCGCCGTTCATTCGCCGGAGAAATGGTCTAGCAGTCGCTTCTTTTCACCAGAGAGTGCTCCTGGTAGAGAGTTACCTACGTTGGGACTTCCGTGATCGAAGATATCTCACAGTTTTTGGTTCAAGAGTTTTGTGTTCTCTGATCGAGTTCGTCGTCTCCGGCGAAATTAAGGTACGTACGGCTTACCTTGAACTTCTAGAACACGATTAAGCATGTTTAGGCTTTGATTTCGTGGTTGGTTCGAAGTTGAAAGTCTTCGAAACGTTTGAAATCAAGCCCTTAGATCCTACAACTTTTGCATATAGGGTAGGATATAGGTTGGATAGTCTATATCCCACGATCCATTTGTCTTCCTAAAAGTAGGTATCTGCTCCATTTCCTGCCTGCTTTTTTATATTCCCCAAAAACCAGTCTGTCATTCTTATAATTGTCATGAGTTGCCTACACCAAGTGAAGAAAATGATAGGGGTTGTGATGATCCTACAAATAGAGTACGCCTGTAGAAATCTCCATATTTACTCTCTAGGATCTGTTTCCATAAGTCGTCATCCTCATTTTATAGGAGCCTCCAATCCCATTTTCCCAGAAGCGCATCATTAAAAGTTGTCATTTCTTTTACCCCCAAACCTCCATCCTTTAATTCTTGGCAGATATCCTCCCAGTCTACCCATGGTATCTTCCGTATGTTTGTTTATGCTCCGTGCCCAAAGAAAGTTTCTTTGGATATGTACAATCGTCTTTATTACCATTTGGAGCTTTGAATGTAGACATATAGTAGACTGAAAGTTTGGTTAGGACAACTTTCAAGATTACCATCCTTCCTCCAAACGTAACTTGCTTGTATTCCCAACTGTTCAACCTTTTCTTCATCTTTTCTATCCATGACTTACATAATCTACACTGTGCTAGATTATCTCCAAGTGGCAGGCCGAGATATGTGATTGGCATTGATTCAATTTGACAGTTTAGCTCTTGTGCAAATTCTACTAATTCTGATTGTGGGATGTTTATCCCTATAAATTTGCTTTTGCTGAAATTCACTTGTAAACCACTGACTAATTCTAGGCATTTGAGTGTGTGTTTGATAGCTTTGATGTCTGCTAATGTGCCATCTCCAAATATTAATGCAAGTGGCAGGCCGAGATATGTGTTTGATAGTTCCTTATTTCTTATGATTTATCTTAGAGAGTGGCTTGTTTTCGGTGTTGAGAGCTTATAATCAACCGTCTAGTATTTGCATCCATTATATCCATTTCCATATCTTGATGTCCCAGTTTCTATAAGGTGTTTTCAATGTGATCATCCTCCACTGTGAAGGCTATGGTTGCCACTATGTTGTGCTCCAACAAGGGTTTCAATTTTCGTAGGGACAAATTCTCCCAAACATTTGACTGTTTGCTTTATTTCAGGTTGGGAATGCTGTTGTAGAACAAGAGCAAATTCTTTCCCACTTGCTTATTCCTCATGATTTTTGCTGGTTTTTTGCTACATGCTTTTGGGTAATTTAACTCCATGAGCTCTTCCCCAATTCATATTTCTCCCAACAGTGGTTTTAATCAACTAATTTTGCATAACTTACAAACCCAAACCGATGTCCTTGCGCATTTCTTTTTGGAGGGCAATGTATAAGATCATGTTTCTACCAGTTTTTAGGGAGATTTGCAAAATACAGTTTGTTAGATATTTCTTGTATTCTTGCAAGAAACTCTTTTGAGGTAGACTTCCACCTCTTTAGCCATATTTTTTCTTCTCTTTCCTAGTGTTTCTGAAATCTGATCCTTTGTTGTAATTCTTTCCTCATCTCCTTCCATTTTATCTATGAGTGTAGCTCCTTGCCCCTTCTACAGTTGTGTACGGATTCGATCTCCTATGCAGCTTGGATTCTGATGTTCCAAGGCTCCTATAGAGGTTGTATACCGCTAGATCCCATGTGCTCCGAGCCTCGAGTTTCCGATCGGTCAACTCGGTTCGGTGACAGAGGTGTATGATTTTGAAAAGTAGTTGTTACCGTTGGGTTGCGTTAGAGAGAAGGCAAACAAGGCAGAGAGAGAAGGACAATTATTCAATAGTTAAAGTTTTTTTTTTTTTGTGAAAAGTTAGTTTTCATATATCAATGTGCTTTGAGTTGCACTTCTTAGAAGCTGTAGTTATAATTGAACATACGGTTGGACTGGTGGTTTTTCAAGGAGTTTATATGCAGTGCGTGGCTTGCTCTTCCTTTTGAGCTCAGGAACGTGGACACAGGTTATCCAGGGAATAGTTGAACCGTGAGCCTTAATTTTGGTGTTATTTACAATTTCTTACTCGAATTGTGAGGTTATTTGAGAGTTCAACAAAAGGAGAGATTGATTGTATCAATTTGCAACCGTTTAAAGATCAACATTTATAAATAAATGATGTATAACTGTCCCCCTCCAACCTATTGATTTTGATTTAGGGAAGATAGTAATTATATTAAAATTTAAATAAATCTGTTTAGATCCCAAGATCAAATCTATTCAGAATTTTGGTGTTGTATGCATTAACTTTGCAAAAAAATATAAACATTTTCCTATCATTTGAATAAACCAACTTCAATATCAAATGTGTAATCTATACGCATAAATAATAAGAGATTTAAATAAAAAAAAACCTTCAGATCTAGTGCCTCTTGTAGATCTCAAGAAACTTTCACGAACAAGAGAGAAATTGTCTGCTTCACTACAACTTCGAAACCACTAAGGTATCCGAAGTATATTCCAGAACTATAGTTCAAAATGGTGGATCTCTTTTGTACTCCCAAAAGAATAATAGACAAAATTCCCAAAACTTATTTGTTAGGTATATCTAATCTCAACACATAACAAATATAAAAGTAGAAAAGAAAAACTCTCCTTTTCTCTTTCTACAAGTTGGTCGCCCCCTCTGTCTCAAAGATTTCGAAAATCCCCATTTTGTGACTTGAGAAACAAGACTTTTCTTGTGGTTATGAGTCATGCCTTATATTTATAATAAGACTTTAGTTTTAACTAATTAAGGGTCCCACAGTTAAGTGTCTCATAAGTTGGGTATATTCAGTTAATTAATTAACTCCTTAACTAATTAAGACTCTTTAATTAAATCTAATTTAACTAAATCTTATTGGGCCTTTCATTAAATCTCTTTTTTAATTAAGCCCAATAAAACCCAATTAATCCCTATTATTATTTCATGGACTATTCAATTAACAATTTAATCATCAGTTCAAATTAGACTCTATAATTCATGGAACATAATTTATAGGATCATTGGAATTCATTTTCTCAAAAAACGACAAAGACAGTGTCAGGGCCCACCCGACACTCAATTAGGCCCCAATGCCCATGCCCATGGTGACCCGACGGGCATGCTGCGCACACGATGTGCACTACGCCTGACTTGTGTGCGCTCGATGAGTACACAAACAACACACCCTTGCGCGTCGTGTGCTTTCCTAGCAAACGATGCACACTATTTTGGCATTTTCCATCACTTTCACAAACACAGTTGTCTTCTTCCGTACGTTTCATAATCATCTTGTCATTTAGTTTCTATTTCTTTTAAGCAATTACAAACAAAGTATTACATTCTCTGTAGGCTAGTTCAGGACCCATGGCCCCATAGAGTCGAGCTCCAAACTAATCAATCATCGTGCAAAAGCTCTTTTGTCAAGTCACTAATTCGTTTAGCTTCATGAGCATACCACTATAGACACAAACTGAACGCGCAACTCATATGGACTTTCTTACTCGAAGATTACTCTAGGAGCACCCATTGATATAATATTTGTGTATTCATCATCCTTCACTCAAGGTTCACAATTAGGTTTAAGTCAATATCCATTAACCCACCTAATTGTGTCTTGAGCTACTAGTACCATTCCTCTAAGAATAAATTAATATGACAGAATCTTCATTCTTGGATGAATGCTCTCGTTCAAATACCAAATAAACTCTTCATGGGATCCATGATTCAACTCCCTACTCCTATGGAGCGAGAATAGGGTGAATTCTTTCTTGCATCAAGAATTCCTGGATATCTACTTCACTTAGGTCCCAATATTAAATGAATTTGTCATGTATAAACACAGCGAGATCGTACCGATCAAGTCAAAAAACTAAACGTCATAGACCAGAGTCTTTCAAGATACTCAAGATTCAAATAACTTATACATGATCATCTTTATTACATGATAGGGGTGTCTTAACTAATGGAGATTAACGATCTTCATATGACATTCCAGCTAGTCCTATGTAAGAACTTTTTCTCACATATTAGAGTTTCCATCTAGAAGATGCTACACCAACGACCTGGATTAGCCTTTTCTTTCACAAAGATTTCTGAGTAACTCCAATGCCATATGGAAGTTTTGAGATCCCAATTCAATTTTTTCCAAATTTGGTCTGGTCGAACACAAACTTGTTTTATATTGTAATCTTGAAGTCATGGAATTCTATTGATGTTTGACTTAATATTAAATACATAATATAAATGTAAACAACAAATGTAAATTTCATTCAATGAATGTGCAACAAAATATTGGTTAATACATGGATCACAAAGCACCAAGTCTAACACAAATCTATCGCATGACGTAGATCTTATTCATCTAAATGATGGACAGACTTACAGAAAACATTGCGAAAGCCATGGTTTCTGAGTAATATGGGAAGAAGCGTAGGGAGTGGCTGAAAAACAAAGTTTTGGAAAGAGGTATGGGTGAGGGAAACCACTTTAGCGGAAAGACTTACAAGGCTATACACAATGAATATATTGAAAGGAAAAAACATAGTTGAACACGGGGAATGCATTGACAAAATATGGCATTGGAAGTGGGATTGGAAACGAGAGATATATGGTTGGGAGGTGCGTGCTTTGAGGAACTAATATGTTGTCTCGACAATGAGAATACACAAAATCAGCAAAGGAGGCCATTACATAGTCAATGAGGCATACAATTGTATTTTAGAAGATTAACCAATTTTTTTTAGTCCAGATGATGTCCAACGACTACAACAAGTAGTAAGTAAACATCTGGCAAGATATCTGGAAAATTGCTAAAGAAGACTGGCTGTCCTCCAGACTTACTACCAATATGAATGATGGTGATAAAACGCTATTTTGGAAATTCAACTAGACCGAGAAGGCCGTCTAGCCTTAAGATTCAGAAGCTTATTTAAACTTAGCAGTCAGCAAAGTGCAACTGTCTTGGATATGTCACTCATTCAACATAATGTGAGAGGATGGAATCTACATTTCAGAAGACAATCGAGAGGATGAGAAACTAAAAAGTTACAAGAATTGATGCTATACTTGCAGCAAACCGACTTTGGCCCTCAAGGTACTGATGTATGGAAGTGGCTGGACTCCACACTAGGTTCTTTCACAGTTTCATCGGCCTACAAAGCTATTCGAGCACATGCTAATCTATAGAATGCTTTAGACCCTTCAGCTGCTAAAGCATGGGGTTGGGTATCATCTAAACGAATCCAGGTATTTAACTGGCGATTGATGTTGAACCGGCTTCCCACAATCGATAACCTCCTCAGAAGAGGTCTGGCGATTAATGCAGGGGAACAAAAGTGTGTCATGTGTGGCCTCGTCATGGAAACAGCTCAGCATATTTTCTTAGATTGCTCTCACTCTGCTAACATATGGACATATATATTCGACTGGTTTGGCTTCCTGAATAGCAGGACCTGAGGCTTCCAATATCACTTTGAAACTCATATGAATATGATTGTGAACAATTTGGGGATGGAGGCATCGAAAATCATTTGGCAGGCAACTACTTGGGCCATCTGGAAGGAGAGAAACACAATCAGATTCGATACCGAGACGCCTAGCTTCTCAATTGCTGATTGGATAAAAGCTAACACATGGTTTTGGTTAGCTGCAAGCAACATAAACTCCAGAGAAACAACTATTAGTGACTGGTTCAGATCTCCAGTCTTGTGCGGACCTTTTCAGTTCAGATCGTTTGCAAATGACTAATCCTTATGAGTTCGGATGGTGAATCCAATTTTTTTATTTTAGATTGTTGGTTCAAAACAGATGTAATCCTTTCTGTGGCATTTGGCCTTAGTTAATACAATTTTACTCATCCCAAAAAATGTAAGAAGTAAACATATCCCAAGGAAAGTATTTCTCTTTGTGGAGACTACTTCAAGAAAGACTTTCAACCTAAAGAAAGGTACTAGGCACAAACCACCCAATGGAGTGCCCGCTGTGCCAAGTAGAAAAAGAAGATGAACACCATGTATTCCAAGAGTGCTAACCACAACATCACATTATGGAGCATGATGAAGATTTGGTTGAACCTTATGTTGGATGTCCCCCAAGCACCAAAAATGGATCAACACATGCAAATTCTATCAACAGTAATTGAAAGAAGGTATGGATATCAATATGGGCTGCCGTATCATGGCTAATATGGAACTTGAAGAATCAAGTCCATTTCAACAATATCGACATCAAACAAGTAAATCTTACATAGAATCTAGATGATATTGTGGAATTAGTTCAACACAAAGGATAAAACACGCTTGTTTACTCCTTTGTAGATTGGGTTACTCAATCCATCACATGCTTATTCTGATATAAGTTTTGACCAAGGGCAAAATTGAGGGATATACCCATGGTAAACTTTGTAACTACTTTTTCAATTTTAATAAAAAATTTGGATTAACAAAAAAAGGTCCAGTTATGGATTTGGATGAAAACTTATACTATAGGGATCTTGGGTTGATGCATGGCAATTGGCTACGTGAGCGACGCGTATGTTTGTTTTTGGAGTAAATCTGTAGATTCTGTGTCTCTCAAAAATTTGAAACTCATTTACATTTCAATATTGCTGTGGCCGTTGGATCTTTGGAGACAGATGGACGGTCATGATGAGCTGATGATAGTAAAAGAAGCGCTGGAAAGTGGAATAGCAACTTCACGGTTATATTGGGAGATATACTTTTCGCCCAACGGAATACTTTTCGCCCATAAGGAATGTATTCAAAAACCCCTATTTCATATTCATCTATATACAATAAAAGGAAGGGTGAAATATATAGCAGGTTGGGTTGTTGTGTACATAAATCATTAAATAAAATACCTACCAAAATAACTAGTGAATGTGAATTTTCTTTACTACATTAGATTTCCTGCCATGACTCCATCATTTGAACTGGATTTGTATGGTCAACTTCTTATAGAGTAAATGTGAAAACTATATTATTCCTACACTACAAGAAAACAAAAATTCGGGTAAAGTAAACTAATTGTCATTTTTCTTAAACAGGCCGTGATTTCATAACTCCGATACCATTTGGAAATCATCGTATAATATACCAGTAACACATTTTCTGAATTAGACTCTACATGTCCCCTATAAATGGCGCAGCAAAAGCACAAGAAAATAAAAATTAAAAACAAAGCTTCTTTTCCATGGCCTACCCAATCTTCAAAAAGACCTATTTCTACAAGTTTCTCCCCATCAAGTTGGAGGAGGAGGAGGAGTTACAGAGTAATTCTCATCTCCACCGCACGCTGGTCGTCATACGAGACGTGTATCCTCTCTCGTCGATGGATCCTTACAGCCCGTGGCAGATTAAGAAGCTATTGAGTCACTACGAGGTCGCCTCGGATAAGATTATACTGTCCTTTGCCGACACGTTCAACCACATTCTCCGGTATTGGAACTTGTTCATGGCCAACAATGTGGCGGTTTTGGGCCGCAAGGTGTCTGTGGTTATGTGGGATGTGACCGATGAACAGAATCCAAAGAAATACGAAGGAAGTGATGTTTTCTTTCAAATGACTCCAAATCGGGAGCATGGGATTCTATCATGCACGGAGGTCATGAGGAATAGGAAGCTGAAGGTGAACGATTATATTGGAATGTATTGGGACTCGAGAGATTCGAGTTTCCATTTCAAGTTGTTGTTTACGAGTGCAATATAGGAGCAGGGTTTGTTTTTAGTGAAATAGTGAGACCAATTGAATTGATTTGTTTCTTTGAATTTCTTTTATTGTTGTTAATTAATTATTTTTTAAATATATTTTTTTAGTTGCAAGCCCCACAAAAAATTAAATGCAACTTTGCCTTGGTTGAAAATGGACAGCATCTAATTAAAATCATGAAAAGATTAAAGGATGTGTAATCATTATCGATTTTGCTTATTATGCTTGTATTTTTGTCTTGCAGGTAGGGGTGGGAATCGGTGGGCGGAATGTCGGAATTTCCGACTCCGATACCGACTCCGATACCGACATTCGACATCCATCGGATGTCGGAATCGATATCGAATAAAATTAGTATTCCGACAAGTTGTCGGTATCGGTATCGGATGACCGTAACGGTTCCGGTACCGCCACCGATAAGTCCGACAGAAAAATTAAATTAGAATATTAAATAGATAAAATAAAAAATTCAACCAAGATCCTCGAGAATTCATGAACCATTTTACACCTTGAGTCAGTGATTCGATTTGATTTTCGTTTTGTGTTTTCAGTTTTCATTTTTTGGCACATTGAATATGATTTTAGGCAAGGTTGGATTTTCATTGACTGAAATTTTATGACAAGGTTGCTGATTGCTGGTTGTTTTTTACCCCAAATTTTCTGTTCCAGTTGCAAAATTTCCAAATTATTGATTATGGTTTGCTCCTTGTTTCATGTTTTTTTATATCATGTAATATTTTTTCAAATAAAATTATACACAAATATATTATTACTTTTTTTTATGAATATTACAGGCTTAATTACTGTATTGTGTTCAATTCCATTCTTTTTTTATGATTATTATTACTTTTCATGAACAATTTGTGCTTCATTTTCGTTCATTTTGTAGAAATTGATATCAATGCAATGGGAATTTGCTCTCACTTGTTTCAGAATAGCTTTCCAGATTGTGAAAATGAAAATTCAATGCTCGCGGAATGTCGAAATTCCGCCACCGATACCGACATCATCAAGACCGACGGTAGTCAGAGGTGTCGGTATCGGTGGTGGTGACGGAAGCAAAATTCGCCACCGATAACTTGTCGGAATTTGTTGCGGAATGAGCTAATACCACCGACTCCCACCCTACCAAGAAGAGAGAAAAGTTGTTTAAGAATTATTAACTTAATTTTTATTATAACGTCAGTTCACTTGGAGCAGCCAACCAAACGGCCCAAAACAAATGATTTCAAAACAGTGGCAATAGGGGGAACTGATTCAAAATAAGTGAAGGCAAGTTAATAGCAAAAAAATAGAACGTAAATCAGACCACAACAGAAAAAGGAACCATGTGTTAGCTTACATAGGTGTTTGCAAGTTCTTATATTTTCTTACAGCAAAAGTCACAAATATAATGTTTGCAAATTATTATTTTAAAAGTTATTTTTCTTAACTTATAAATGAAAAATAACAAAAATATAATCGAATTAAGTTTTTTTGGAAAATATTGAATTATTTATGAGGTTATAAATGTATGAAATTTAAATTTTTAAATAATTACTGTTAGAATTTGTGGTCTGGTCCCTACCCTACACCACACATTGGTATGATATTGTCCGCTCTGGGCCGGAGCCCTCACGGTTTTGCTCTTGGACTTTTACCCCAAAAGGCCTCATACCAAGAAATGTGGTGTCCCTATATTTAAACCCATCAAATTCTTCATCCACAATCCATGTGGGACATTTGTTCTCAACATTCTCCCCTAGAACAATGGACCACTGATGCCCCCTCAAATCAGAAATCGGGAATTCCTCCCATAGAACAACTACCATTCATGGACGTTAAATCGGGGATTCCTTCCCTAAACATGGTCCATTCAGGGACCTTAAATCGAGGATTCTTCCCCTAGAAACAACAGGGACCACCGGCGCACCCGCACAATTAGGGCCAGAACCCCAACATCCACGCTCATCGCACCACTGTTAGAATTTGTGATCTGGACTCTACCCGACACCACACATTGGTATGATATTGTCTACTTTGGGCCGAAGCCCTCGCAATTTTGCTCTTGGGATTTTACCCCCCAAAAGGCCCCATACCAATTAATGTGATGTCCAATTATTTAAACCCAACTTCTTTCCCATTTACAATCCGTGTGGGATTTTTTTCACTTTGTTCGCTCAACACAACGTTATATGTACATATAATGTTACTGCAGCCGTCGATAGCTTTTTGTTTGTCGGGGATGTCCACATGCATCCCCAACAAAAGCCTGTTGCAATTGTCGATAGACATTATCCATCTTGAACCCCACTGAAGGTGACGGAAAATAGCCTATGCTATCCGCCTACAAGATGACACACAATGATCGTCGCTCACGAGTGGACTAAACGGTTTACCTGTTACATCTCGAGGGAAAGATAATTTCATTTCACCCACAATAAACTCAATAGGGCGTGTTGGCCAGTGTAATGGATAAATAGTTTTGAAAGATAATAATTGAGGCACGCTAGCTCTTATTTGCACTCACATCCATAAATAAAAACAAACGTGATAATCGGTTAGTTACTCTACCCTCCACTCCGAGGTTTATATGTTTTGAATCAAGGGAATATTTTTTTTCCTTGTGTGCATCATGATGTATCATCCTATTAATGTTACCACTGCCGGGCTAACATTTTCTGAAGGAGGGAACAAAACAAAGTCCCGAGACATAAGTATGGCGAAACGAAGAGGATGGTGTTTGCACTAATTATTTATCTAAAAACATGAGACTAAAACTATAGCCCGTTATATAAAACTATTGATCATGAAACTATAATTGATTATATAAAACTCTAGAGTTTAGGGCTCTTGAAAAATAGTTTACCGCCACAATTAGATACAATATAGCAAAGATTCCTGATCATGATGATCTTCGTGGAAAATCGATATATAAACACGTGTTTGTAAGAGGCTATACGATATGTTATGTAATTAATGAAGCTTCAGGAAGTTGTTTTGTAACTGAAGTTTTTTAATTAGTAGTTTGGGATTCGATCGTTTGAATTGGTACACGACAGCCGACAGGAAGCGTAAAAGGGGACACGCTTCTGGCGCGGTTGATTCACCAAACCTCGCGTCTATGATTCGTGTCGTCTCGCAATAACCCCCATTACACGACTTCCGAAGATAAACGCCAACTACTCGCACATCCGTTATCCGTAGCACTTGACCAAATCTAAGAACTTCGATTTTTGTTGTCTTTTCTTGTAATTGTAGAAAAAGGAAGACCCATCTGCTTTGCTTCTGGGTTACATTTTTTTTTCACCATTATTACAGTCGCAGGTAATGCCTCAGATTTCATCTTTAGGAGTTTGCATTTAGGTGAAGGATTCCTCGACCCTTATTCAAATCCACTTATGTTGTTGAGTTAGCTTTTCTTTTTTTCGCCTTGTTGGAATCAAAGATCGGTTCTTTATGTCCCTCTTCCTCGATTTCATGATCAGAGCTTGTGTCTCGGCCGGTTATGGTTTCAGGATCAAGGTTTTTATGCGGGTTTTTGGCTATGACAATTTTCCCATTTTAATTGTGTGAACAGCAATGAAAAGGATGCCTTTACCGGGGTCTCATTTTGTCATCTAGAAACATAATCAAGTGTTGATGGTTACTTAGATGTGATTATAGTTCTTGGATCCAATTAATTTTTTTGGTTGCTGATTGCTGATGTATATGATGATATGCTTGGGGATAGGTTGAGGCGGAGTAGATGACTGATAAATATAAAAACCAAAGCGCAAGCTCCACAGCAAGCTCTAGCTCGAGTTGGAATAGCAGTTCACATGATACAGAGGATGATCATACAATTGCTAAAATATTAGCTGAGGACGAAAGATTAATATATGAAAACAAGCTTGGCAAGCGGCTTTCTCATTTGGATTCAATACCGGTATTATTTTCTTGCTTTCTTAAACAAATGCCTTTTGAGATTGATTTTGTTTACTTTGACTTATGATAATTGTAAACCACAATATTACCAGCTAAGTGATGAAGCCAATTGATGTGGTGCTTCAGCTCCACAGTATATGTGTGTGACTGGAAAATTTCCATTGGATGTATTAGAATGCAATCGAGGAAATGGACTTTTTGATATGATGCAATTATGTATCTTGAATAGCATTCATGTGCAAACTGAGAAACTTTATTTTTTATCTGGAGTTTTATCCAATAAAAAAAACTAATTTCAATCTTTGGTAAATCAACTGTGTGTTGTTTGTGTTGATTTCTGTGCTTACAACTGAGTTACTCTGGCAGCACACTCCACGTGTCATTGCAAATATACCTAATCCGAATGATGCAACATTAGACCATGAGAGTCTGGCGGCAAGGTTGTGTCTTATCTCTCCCGTTTATATCCATTTATTGCATTTGTTAATGCATGGTCGTTCTAGAAATGGAATGAAAGCAAAACAGAGTTTGTTTGTATCATGATTTTGAGCTAATAGGTGGTTTGGCTTCAATCAATGAACTTTCATGTCTGGTCTTTCATTTGTCTATTATCGTTAACTCAGGTTTATGGAATTTCTATTACTAAACAGCACATAATGCCATAAAATATTATTTTATAATGATGACTGGCCTTTTCTTTGCTTATCATGGCCAATTATGGAATTAATGGAGTTATTAGTTCAGGAGTGATCATGAATGACACATATCAACAGCATAAGGCCACAAAATAAAAGTTAATTTCACTGTGAACTGAAATAAAGATGGTTAGTGTTTGTGGAAGTATTTTCAGAGGATAATCTGGTTAATCAAACACTATTTCTACCTTCCAGAAGAGTGAAGAGATTATTCAATTAGACTCCTGTTAGCTCCCTATTAATTCCCATAGTGACTCTGCTAGACGAACAATGCCTTTACTCTGTCTTACAGTTAATCGAACTACGACAAGATAATGCTTCATTGGATGAAGAAAGTACACTGCATTGGTGGCACCAAATTGGAGTGGGAGTTATTGTTAAAAATTGTTAAACAAATTTGACATTTCTTACATTTTCTATCATCTGGTCTGGAGGCTACTTTTCTTTGGTGGAAAAAATCTAGTCCCACAAGTAGTTAGCTTGCCTCTGATATATTTAGAAATTCTACAGGTTGGCTAGATATGGTTTAGCTGAAATGCAGATTCAGGGAGATGGAAATTGCCAGGTTGGTTTTT
>JAOWBN010216862.1:0-13506 GCA_028565015.1 Pinguicula moranensis
CGGATCTAGGATGGTGTGGCACACACCCCACCCCCACCCCTACCTAGTCGCTTATGATTTGAATTTGAAGCTACAATATGTATCGTGCCACACACGAACTGCATTTGTCCAACTCCAACAAATTTTCTGTGCAAACGCAATTTTTCAAACCTTTCTCAAGCCAAAACCAATAATATACATTGCATTCTGATAGAGTTGATATGGGGGCAAAAAATTAGAGATAAAAAAACCCATTAAGTAAATCGATATGTTTGGTATCTAGAATCAAATTCGGTAAGTATATGGGCCACCTTGGAGATATTGGCCGGCCATCCAACACATGGGCACGTGGAGAATACCCTCCGCCCAACTCATGCCACGAAAGATTATGAAACAGCTTTTTGCTTTATACATTGATTTATATGAATTTTATACATCTGACTTCAATTTATGATTTTATATATAAATTGTGCAGTTGCATATGATCTTCTTATTAATGAAGAACGTGTCCCCGAGTAAGGAAGGAAAAATAAAAATCCTAAGAACGACATTGTAGCAATCCCTTGGGCTAATCAATCTGTAAAATCTGTAACACGGTCTCAATTACCTTTTAACGTGCAAGAGATGAACACATAATGTGTGATTTAAGAATGACTTTCTTATTTGCAGGAAGCAGAGAATCTCCGATAGCTTAGCTGGATAAGAGCATGATCTATTTTGTATTAGATGGGTTGTACTGTATTAGATGGGTTGTACTGTATTAGGCCCAATATTCGTTTATTCCTTAAATAAAAATTTACTTATCTAAACAAAACAACTGGTCATGTATAAATATCCCCTCGATAAGACAAATACCGAAATGTATATAAAAAAAATATGATGATTTTTTTGGCCATGGCAAGAATGCGGCTAAAAGAACATTTGGAATATTTATTCTATATATATAAACCTAACCTAAGAAATGTTTGCATGGCTAACAGAGCAAGTTTGAACTAATGATTCGGGTTATGAGTCATTGTTAAATCTCGCTCAAAATTGTGGTTGTAAATTTTGTTGGCTTAGGTCATAATCAATAAAGAATTAACTTTACATAGAGAATTTTGTAAGAAAAAATAGAAGTGTGAATGTCACTGGGAATAATGGCCTAATTAAATACTGAAATAAATGGAAGAAGGAAAAGTTTCAATACAATTTCCATTGTGGGTATAAGTAACTATTTTGTAAGTATTATTTTGTGGTATCTCTACAAAATTAAAGGATATCGAACTTGGGTTCAATTCAATGCATCTTGTTGGTAAAAAGAAAGGAGAATAAATTCAAATTGCTATGAGTAGTTTTTACCCTCAGTCAAAATTCCAAAGATGGTCAGTACAAACTTGCCCTTTTTGTTCCATCAGTATCAGTTGTTTCAGGTCAAATTTCTTGGACTCTCCTGAAATGTTGGACTCATAAACCAGATCAGATTTTCTTTGTCCGCGACATGGTCATCCAATTAAAATAAGAACTACTCACGAACTCGTTCTAAAGCATTAACAGTCAAGGAAAAAGATTGTTGGCTCCCAATAATAGAGTTAGCAAAGAGGTCTTAGATTTTTATGAGTATTATTATTTCGTCATAACTCTACAAAATTAAAGGATATCTATTTACTTGGGTTCAATTCTATGCATCTTGTTAGTAGGAAATTGAATGGTTTTTCATACAGTGATCCAGTTGATTTTACACTCTGTTTGTAGCAACAAAAATTGGTGATAATAATGGCGAGTGACGTGTTGAACAAGAGAGCAATTTATTTAACTGAATTGAGAAAATGTCTATTTCAATTAGGATATTAAATATCATTGGGGCCCATGCCAGGGGCGGATTTAGGGGGCGGGCTCTGCCCCAAAATTTCTTTTCAACCTTTAAATATATATTGGTATAAAAAAATTAAATATGCTTGATTTTTTTTAATGAATTTGGGTCAAATTTTAGTATTATTTCATTCAAAAAATATATTTGAGGTATAAAAAAATTTAAATATATTTATATAAAATATTATTTATTCCAAACAAATTTGATCCTCATACAAATTTTTTTTGATATCCTTTAAATTTTTTTCCTATATCCGCCCATCGCCCGTGCGATTTGAGTTGATTTTGACAGTCTTGACTTGGACGAAACGAATTGGTCCACGGAGGAACTTTTTGTCAGCTCATTTAATGTAAAATCTGAATTAACGAACAAAATATTTCTAAAAATTAACAAAGCTATAAAATCAGTGATTATTTGTAGTCTGCTCATTAATGAGTCAGTATTTGATATTTATAATATAAGTATAAATTAATGAGAATCACCTTATTGGTACAAACGTTAGGGATTACTTATGTGTGTTGAATCCCTGTTCTATTTCCTCTGCCCTTTTGTGTGTCATGTATTAAATATTTTATCTTTATTATTCCTTCTAATTCACCATAGGAAAGGAAATTTATATATTTTTAGTATCCCAACAATGCATGGCTTTCTTTTTTCCTGACCACCCAATTACAAACATCAGAACAACCAAACTGCCTTGTGCGGCTGTGCCTCATTGGAGGCCGAGGTTGAATTCAACTGCCACAAAAGAGTCAAAAAAAAGTAAAAAGCTAGAACCAATTTATGAAGCTGAGATGCAAGAGTGTATCACTTTGTTGGAATTCCAACAATTTCTTTCTTTAGTTGATACAAATTGTGATCTGATCTTGCAGATATTTTAATTTTAATTAATGATGACGTTGTATCTTCTATCCGCTTAATTCTTAATAATATAGTTTTTTTTTTGAAAATTGTTCTTAATAATATAGTATTGGCAATTTGTGAGGGTTGTTCTATTCTAGCTATCTAAGAACACATGTATCTTGAACTATAGGGATACATTACTCGATAATTTGTATAATTGGTTATAAAATAATTGTAAATTTTCTCCTCTAAATGATAAAACAATTCTATAATCCTTGAAAAATCAAGAGAAAGTCAATAAAAACAATAATTCATCAACGTTATATTATAATAACTCAACTCATTAAAAAAATCTCACCAGGATGTGATAGTGTGCCATAATACCCATAACATCCAGCACAAAATCAACTGTTTATTTTTATAACAACAACAATCAAGAATTATTTTTCCTTACTTGCTGCATCAAAAATCCAATTTCAAGCTTCAAATTGAAATGACCACTAATATTTTTTTTAATAATTAATCACTAATATTTTTTTGGATACCAGGGTATCCGAACCACCTCGGTGACCCAACTAATCCCCGGGGCTCATGCAGCCCGACCCTTCGACATGAACCGGTTAATAATAGGCCAGGAATGCTCCACTCAGGAGCGCTCGTGATCGTGGCTTCGAGGACCGGTTGCCAACAGGGTTCGAACACTGGACCTCTAGGCATACGCTGAGATTTTTAGTTGATTCACCACTGGGCCACTCCTCGTGGTTAATTAATCACTAATATTATTTTTATAATTAATCACTAATACCAATAGCTTGCATAGAATTTTCGTGTTTGGAGGAAATAATGTTCGTACCAGTTAATGCACACAAGGTACATGGTGTGATCATTATTTCAATAATATTACAAGTTTAGTCCATTTGAATTAATCCAATCACATCATATTGTAATTGGTGTCAGCGTCGCTTGCCTAGATTAAATCATATTTTACAAGTGATAATATTGGAGATAGCCCCCTACCCCAATTTTTTTTTCTTTCTGTATTGCCTTAGCTCCTGTTTTGTGCAGTCTTCTTAATATTATAATTGACTTATAAGCACATTTTTTCAAAAAATAACTCCTCATTTTTAAAAAAAAAATTATTATAAGCCAATTATAAGTATAAGAAGGCTACACAAAACACCCCTTAGTTTTGTGGCAAACTGTCAACTTTTTCCCCTCTAACCCTATGTTAATACTATTTATACTTTAATTGCCACTGAGTAAAATGTGGCATCAACGTACAAAACATGTCGTTAGTTTTGCATCAAACTGCCAACCTTGTCTCCTTTAACCCTACATTAATACTATTTTGCGCTTTAATTGTCATTGAGCGGAGTGTAGCATCAAGGCTTCACAATCGTACTTCCAAACGACGCCGGATGGAACGAACATGTGAGGTAATAGTAATACACTAGATTTTTTTAATAAAAATCTCTGCGATTTTTTTGTGTGTGTTTGCAAGAAAGCGAAAAATTGCCCTGATCTTGCGCTGCCCATACATTATTCAGCTTGTAGGTTAAGGTCGCAGGTTGTAGCTCAGCACATCACCCCATTCCTCCTTCTTGTATATAGTTTTGTGAATATACTATATTTTTTTATAATATTGTAGGGAAGCACTCTTCATTCTCCATTATAATATAATCTTTAAATTTTTATGAAATTAAACTATTTGATCAAGATTCAGTAGAACCTATTTTTTGACTTCTGTTCTTCGCAAGTTCGATCAACTAATTGTAAACTAATAACACTTACTATGGTTGATATAGTGATGAATTTATTTTATTAATGAAAAAATAAGTAGCTCTGTCTATTTATAGATTACCTAAATTAGGAGTCCATTTACCAAAGTTATTTAATTAAATTACCTAAAACATACCAACTGATTAGGAATTCATCAATCAACCTAATTTAATTCCTAGTATATATATAATAATAATTTACCTAATTTATCTAATTATAATATACCAAATTGAGTTATAATTGGCCTAATTTAAATAGAAATCCGTTATTTGACCTAATTCAGCTCTTACTCCATCTAATTATATTACCTAAATATCTATTTATGTGTGCTTTTATTCCATTGATCGCACGCATTGATGCATGTGTTCGTTTTTTCTGTTTGCATTTTTTTGCAATTAAAAGTAGTTAACAGAATGTATATGCTGTCAGCCAAGGGCGGACCTATGAAATTTTTTAGGGTGAACTAATAGAAAATTTTGAATAGATTTTGTGGTGCATAAAAAAGTTTAGGAAAAAAATAAAACTTTTAGGGGTAATGTGTTTTTTTGCATGAATTTTTATCATGATTTATTTTTGGATAGACATTGGGCATGTATTCAAAAAATAAACCCAAAGGAAATATACCTAAAAACATAGAAATTGAACTTTTTTAATAATTTTTTTTGGAATAAACATATAAAAATGAATTTAAAAGATTAAGAAGTGGAGATTATTAAGATAAAAAATCCACCGTACCTTTTAGTTGAAAATCCTTTCTGAATTGAGTAAATTATTTTATTGATGAAGTAAAGCACCTAAATATTCAAATTTATTGTGGAATCATTTAAAATCACATCACACCCTAAAATTAAAAATAGTGTCCACTTCTATTTTATGTGTTTACTTTCATATTGGTATTTGTAGCTACAAAAAAAATTTAGATACATAAAATCAAATACATTTAGATAAACATTAAAAAATAAATTTAAAAATAATTGGTATTTTTTTTATCAGAAAAAAGGAATAAAATAGTGTGACTCTCTTCACAAGGTGTCCGAGCCAAAATCTCAAAGTGGGCTGAAGTGGTAATGGAGAAATAATTCACAAAAACTTATAGTTTTTGTGTGATGGGGGCGACTGCCCCCTCCCCCTCGGGCTACGCCCTACGAAGTGGGGTTACTAATTAATTTATAGTTTATATTATTTGTTGTTACAATTTTCATGAAGAGAAATGCTGATGCTTTTTTCAGAAAAATTGATTCAACAGACAAGCCGCATTGCATGGCGGTCAATGAAGTAAAACAATAAATTAAATAAGATTATGGAGATGAAGTGAGATTTGAACTCGGTCAATGAATTTTACAGGAATTAGACACACGTTGACTTTGGCATCAATACTGGTCACTGCAAAGACAAAGTGCAAATTATGAAGATCAAATTAATTTTTTTAGTGTCAGTGTATATAGTTTATAAATTTATATTTAAAAGTGCATAGTTTATAAAAAAAAAAGATTAATAAATTTAGATGTGAATTTAGTGTTATAAGTTTTTAATTTATAGAGAGGGTTATGATTTTAGGGTTATATATATACTTGATAATTTATAAATTTATATATAAAATTATATTTTATACTTTATTGTTTATATAATTTAAATATATATAGTGTGGTTTATAAGCGGAATAAGTTGATATAGTTTATATATCAGTTTAAATTATATATATTTATAGAGTTTTAGGCTATATATTTCATAATTTATTAACATATATATATATAACTATGAACTGACAAACTAATTTTTATATATAATTAATAAGGGTGTGATCATATACTTCCATACATACTAAAAAATAGTATAATTGTTTAAATATAAATTAAAAAAAAGTTAATCAAAAAAATTAGCCACAATCGATGGTTGAATCGTGCCAAAATCGGATGAATCAGGGTTGAACCGGCATCTAATGATGCTATCCCGATCCAAGGAAATCGAGGTCTAAAATTTTGGTGGATCAAGAACCAGTGACCCGGTCCAATCCAACGGAGTGCCAACTCTAGTAAAAAATGTATATTTATAAAATAATTTTATTTAATCAAGTTACCGATCATATAAAATAAAATTATGGGATAAATTAAGTGATAAGCAAACGTTCAATAGAGTCCAAACCTTTCTTTTTGAATTTATTATAATATACAACATTGACTGGGACTATGATAAGAATAAAGAGGAGCAATCCTCTACCTGATAATTCTATTGTCTTTAGATGGGATTTGCAATTTTGTTGCAAGTGTTTGTTTGACCAACTTTTATTGTACTTGTTCCTTTCAAATGACTGTGAAGTTTTTTTTCATTGGGCATATTATCAATTCTCTCTCAAATTAAAGGCATATCTAATCATCTAATCATCTAATGGAGGGCTCCGCCGGGCTCTAGCCCTGTACAGCCCCCACCTCACCATCCTATCATTACCTCATGTAAACACCATTTTTTAGTTCATTGGCCCTTATTTTTATCTAAAAAAACTTTGTTAGTATTTTTAAATTAATAAATTTATGTGTTTGATTGATTTAATTAATTTTTTCAAAGAAAATTATTTGATTTGTGTGTATACGGATTAAGTAATTGCGTGAATACTTAGAATTATTAGTTTTAGATTTTATTTAAAAAGATTGGATTACTTTTAAAATTTTGTTTCTAAGGGGTGATTATTGCTTTATTTTAGATTTAATATCCCTATAAAATTATTTCCATCTCAATTTTTTTTTTGATACATTCCAAAAAATTTAGCCTCCCATAAATTTTTTTTTGGATCCGCACTTGGCTCAAATACAGTAAAACCAATATCAATTTGAACAAAATTTATTGGGCCAAATATTTTTAGTTTGAACAAAATTAATTTGAATAGGGTTGACTGCAATAGAGATAACTATAATTTTGCACAAATAATATTTATTTATAATATAAATAAATTTAAAAAATTAGAATAATCAAATAAATAATAAATTATGAAAAAAATTTATATTAAAGCACTGTGTGAAAAACTATATTAAAAACTATCACAAATAATAATATACTTTTAAAATTGTGAAATTTGAATAAATGACAATGGTGATTTCGAAACCAACTCACTTTTGTTTCTTTTGACATTTTAATGAAATTTTTTTGAAGATTGGGCAAAAGCTGAAGCCAAATCTTTCACTTTCAGTTGATTTGATTTGGAGGATTGTGTGGACTGTGGAGTCCAAAGTCCACATAGACCACAGTCATCTGCGACATTTGGATTGTTGCTTGAAATAGAAATATTTGTGTGTCTCAATTTCTGAAAACATAAAGTGCCTATTACCTTAGTTAATTTAGTATAGCGTTGAATTTTGTACACCCCTATGAATTAAGCTAAGGAGAAAGGAGATTAAGAAAATGTAGGCTGATTATTAAAAGTTTAGTTCAATTGAATAAAAACAACCTCCATTTTTTTTGAAAAAAAAATATTTTATCATTGGAATGAAGCACGAAACTATTAAATTTATTGTAATATTATTGTAAATCATCTCATTTTCACGTGTCCCCGTTATCAATCTCAGGTGGAGCATATGAAAATTGTTTATTAAATATTAAGATACAAAATAAAATACATTTAGATAAACATTAAGGAAGACCCATAGCCAAAGATTTGTTTTTTTTCCTGTGGTTCATCATAATTTTTTACTTTTTGCTTCATCCCATTTTCACGTGTCCCTTTTTCAATCTCAGGTAGAACATATGATACAATTCTTTATTAAATATTTAGATACAAAAAAACATTAAAACTAAATTAACAAAACGGTTTGATTTTTTGTAACCAACTTTGTAACCATAAATCCAAAAGGTCCTGGCGTTGTGGCGCATGTTATGGCTATTGGCAAATTGGAACATTTGGTTGTACAGGAATGAAGTTTTGTACAACAAGTTTTGTAGCTCAAAATATTCAAAAAAGAGCAAATATAAATGCAGCTAATGTTTAAGGCCGTTCCCAAAGATAAACAAGAGTTTAGTAAGATAATGTTGAATTTGTAGCAATCACCAAGTAACTTAGAGATATTAGATATACGTGCATATAATAATATATAAAATTGAATTAAAGAAGAAGGACTATCTTTAAAATGAAAGGGTAACGCCTAATACTTTCGTTTGGCCCAGTAAACATTTATTTATCTTTATTTAATTTTTTTTACTTTTTCTTATTAAAAAAAACTTTTTACTTTAGAATTGAGGAAATTGTTTTATTGTAGAAGTAAATTAGGAAATTATTCAAATTTCTTGAATCATTTTAAATCACATTTTCCCCTTAAATTAAAAATAATGTCAACTTCTATTTTATGAGGATTTGTTTATTTATTTTTACGTGTCTCTTTCTTAATATGAGGTATCATATACCAGACATGGTAATATCACAAACCACTTTTTTTCGGTAATTAATTTCACAAGCAACTACAACTTTTTTTTTTGCAAGTAACTTTACAGTAATTTCATAAAAAAAAATGTGTATTTCTAAGTCTGTCTACTAATTTCAAGAATAGAATATGCGGTTTTTACTTCATTCCAAAAATTTAAACCATTGCACAAACTAAATCAAATATGTAGCCTCTGCACCTGGAGGATCGAATTTCTCTTTTCATAGTTTGTTTGTTGTATTTATACTTCTTCTTCAACCAAAACTCTCCCTCCCCTAATCTCGTCTCCAGCTCCCTAAGCAGTTGCTGTAGCAAAATTTGGACACAGAAATTGAAACGCCTTTCTGTATTTCTCTTTCAGAACTCTTGTTTGTATTTTTCCTGCAAATCATTTTTCATAACGTTTCTGCTCTGCAGGGGATTCTTTATAAACACAAATGTCTGTGTATTTGGTATTTCTCGTTAAGAGTACAGATTTCTCTCCCTCCCTAACTCTCTCTCTCCAACTCCAGCCAGATAAACCGATTGTCTCTTCCTCAATCTCATAACAACCCCACATTTCAAAATAGCAAAACCCCTCGACACCGTCCTCACTTTCCTTCTCGTGAATCTATTTTGCACAACCACACAGTCACCATGCGTCCTATTCTTGACATAATTAATCATGTGGCTGATAAAGCTTACATGTGTTTTGGGTTTCAGTTTGTCTGTATCTGTTCGATGCTTGCTTTAAAAGATTTGGGTTGGTTCATAGCTGTGTTTCTTTGGTCCGATTTTGTTGCTGTTATCTTGAGGTTTGCGTTTGCAAATTTACTAGCTAAGCCTCTTCCATGGTGGGGCATAGTAATGGGTAATGGTTGCGTGTATTTAATGGCTAGCTTGGTTTCATTTTTCTACAAGGTTGATGATATTCATAACGTAATCAATCATTTTGTGTTGGGATATTGTGTTTTCACCCTGCTAGAAACTTTGAGAATCCATAATGACTATGGCATACTGCAAGTGTTTGTTCAGCAGCCAATGCATTCAATAATCAAGCTCCACCAGAAAAAGCCAATTCATTGGTCTTGGTTTGTTGGGGCTGCACTGTATTGGCTAGGACTCACAACGTGGAATACCCTAAGCATATTGAGATATTATGCCCTCCTCGCTGATGCTGCACTGGCGGCTGCTATTGTTGCACCTGCTGTACCGCCTGCTCCACCTGCTGTCGCCGCTGCTGCACCGTCGCCTATGGTTGCTTGCCTACAGAACTTATGGCATCGACTGAAGTTAGTATTTACGCAGCCACAGCCAGAGCCGCCGTAGCCGCCGCAGCCGCCGCTGCCACAGCCGCCGCAGCCGCTGCCACATTCTTCGTCTTCGTCTCAGGCTCAGCCATCTCCGCATCCGCCGGCGCCGGGTGATCATTGCAACAGGTATAGAAGTTTGTTTATTTGTAAACATTTATTTTCTTCAATCATTCTTCCTCCCCTATAGGAATATGGGACCTCAAAGTTCATCCGCCGGCGATGCTCTCGCTCAGACTGCCGGTTCCTCGTAGGCTGCCGGCGATAGTACTGCCCCACCGGTTGCCGGCGCTAACCCGGAGCACCGCCATCCGCCGAAAGTTTTCCCCCGCCGCCCATGGCGCTAATGATACTGCTCCCGGGCTGCCAGAAGCAGATGCTGCTCCCTCGCTTGTTGCCGTCGTCCAGTCCATAGTCATCACCGGTTATCGTTGCGTTGCAGGGATATTTTAGTTTCTTTAATTCATTACTTCGCTGAACAAAGACTGCTATTGGCCTGTTGTGACATGTAGTAATTAAATGTTTTTAAACTTATGAGGTAATATTATGTCATATGTGGTTTACATCTATGGTTTGAAAAGGGTCAGTTTACCGCCGTGGTTTTCAAACGTTGTCTACTTGGATACACTTGCCAATTTAGTTCTGTTTATGGGAAATTATTCTACTTTTATATAATAAAATATTAAAAAATAATAAAGTAAAAGAAAAATAAATACAGTACGGAATAATGATTATTAACTCCACAATTATAGATAATATATTTAACTTCAACAACTAGTTAAATAACCCAAAAGGACTAACTTAATTTTAGAAAAAATCTAATTTTGTGTCGTCGGAACTTGGATGTTTGGTTGGCAGTTGGCTCATCGTCTAGACTAGAAAAAAGATACATTCACATTCACAGTTCACACAATTTGACAATTACAAAATTCTATCTTGGCATAATATGATTTAACTTCATGAACTTTTTTTTGATACACAGGGTAACTTAATTGTCAAAAATTGGTTTGGGTTACATGGAGAGTTGACTATGTATTTAGAACCCCAAATAGGCGGATATCCAAATTCAATAATAAAAAAAAAACTCTGTAATTTCAAACATTTTCTTAAAAAAAAATATTGTATAATATACTACGTGTACGAATTTTTTCTAGAACAAAATTATTGTATTAAATTACTTTTTAAACTGAATAATGAATATAATTCAGGAACTATTCATTTTATCGGTCCAATTTGATAAACATAATGGTAGACCATAAACCTTGGAATTGTCACATCCAATTAACTTAGGAGTCATTTTAAATTTCGTTCCTTGTTTCGTAACAAATAAAGAGAGCATTCATCACCTTCTAGAAAATAAGCTAGTAATAAGATGTCGGAGCTTGCGCCACATGTAATCTTCACCTGATCCCATACTTAAATCATTTCATTGCATTCGACTGTCTTGTTACACACTGTCAAAATGGTCCAAACAATCCATTCACATAACGTTTTCTAGATATCACTCCCAAGTTGATGTTCGAAGGAGACCCATGTGGCTAAGGAAATCAACTTCAACGTCAAAGCGAGAAACATAAAACCAAGGTGAATGTATTATAGGAAAGAGACCAATACACCATAATCCTCTAGCAAAAATCACAAGAGAAAAACAAAAGTGAGAGAAATTCGGACACTAGTATAGTTGTACTTTGTGCCGGTCGAGAATAAAATTTTCACTAAAATTTATTGTAGCCACAATGGCCGGCCTTAGACCCCAGATTAGTATCTAATGAATTAGCAGCGACAAGCCCTAATCTCTCTCAAGGGTTTAAATCTTCAATTGCGCTATTAACAATAAATGGGGCATAGGACTTGTCGCCAAATCTCAAGAATGTTGGACATCCAACTCCCAAGAATGTTGGACATCAAACTTTCCAGGTGAAAAGTATGCTTGCAAGCAGTCAGTGGAACAAATCATAGCAGAGAAGCAATACAAGCAATCTTGGCTAGCTTCAAGGATCATACGAGAGAATTTGGTCTAATAGGTTAAGGTAGCTGGTTTGTTTTCTTGAAATGAATTATAATATCATTGCCTAACCTGCTATACTCTCTGTACATTACAGGGATAGTTCTCCAAATAGGAAGAAATTATGTACCGATATTTCAATAAAAAAGGGTATCGATAAGTTGATAGTCATGATAATATGTTTGGTGAAGAGCGGGCGTTGGCGATGAACTGAATGCCGAGATGTTTGTGCGTTCATGACGTTAGGGGAGTCATGTGCCCGATCACCCTTAGCGATACCAGGGGTACGGTCGGAAAGGCATGATTTACCGTTCATATTCAAGGATCAAACCAGTTGTCTTCAACATTATGCGTCCATTTTCTCGCAAGACAACTAGTCTGGGCTAGAATTTTTGTTTTTTGTTTAGATACGCTTTCCATTTTACATCTGTAAATATTTTCTGTATAAATGAAAATTTGGCATTCCTAAAAAAAAATGGGGCATTATTTTTGTTTGACTTTATCCAGGCCTCAATTTGGCCATTTTCGGGAGGATTAATTCCATTTAGGTCTTTCTTTTGGGTAACCTCATCTGCATGACTGCATCATGAATTAATTCCATCGTTAGGCCACCACTGCACTTTGGATCAGTCTCTACACTCATCTCCTTTTGAGCTAGAATTTTTTTTTTATTTAGTTTCAATTATTTCATACCAGCAACAACATAAATGCCATTTCCTTTAGTAATATATCTAGTTCCCAAACCAAGATTATTAGATTTTATGTTATGCTTTTACAGTCACGTTCTCCCTGAAGTCACGCGAACCAAGATTATTAGATTCCTGAAGATTTCATTGTAGAAAGAGCCGTGGTTTCCGGGTTTTCCCCGACTAGTCCACATGGTACACAGATGGCCGCCACTACCCATGTACCAGTAAATTGTGAGCCGAGGCTCGAGATGGTGGCCATGACGAATATCCCAACACAGGAACACCCAACAGAATTGGAATCTTGAACCTCTGGGCGCACGCTGAAAATCCAGACATAAATCACAGCGGACACCCATCAGAGTTTCATGTTAGAAAGTTTGGTCTATAAGACCATATTATGTGCAACTAAGTGGAACAAGTCACCATCAACACCTGTGGATATGCAAAAATCCTGGACATTATGATTTATGATGAGGATTTTCTAACGGCGCCTTTATCCATGTTTTTCCATGCATAGTGGGCTATTGGGTTCATGATTGGCTATTGGGTTGGGAATAGAAGTGGGTCTTGACAAGTTGGGATTAAATCAGCCCATACCGTTTAGATCATTAAAAAAAAGATTGAATGAATTACCACCCCCCCCCCCAAACCCCAAAAAAAAACA
>JAOWBN010216873.1:0-13504 GCA_028565015.1 Pinguicula moranensis
AAAGACCATGAAGACATCAGTCTTTGCATAGAATGGATAATTCTAGGCATTGTTCAGGTAAACAGAACTTGGTTTAACGACTAAATACAACTCAAACTTCAGAAAGAAAGAAAAACCATCGAAATTGAGTTGTCTATGTACCTGCAAAGTGTGGAGTAGGTTGCATGTCGCCTCCGGGAAGTCTGGACGCAGTAGCAAGGCTTGTTTATAGCTTTTAATAGCAGCTTCAACATGGCCACTGCAGGTAACCAAACCCAAAATACAAAGCACATGCTTTACTAATCAACAATACAAGATCTAATAACAAAGAACATCACTGAAGACATAGAAAGGCTGGATAAAAGTAGATAAATATTTTACTTCTTGCTTCCAAACAAATAATTCTGGCTACCCAACCCAAGGGCATGACTAGAAAATGACATTTCCCCAATCTAAGAAAAGAGGTCATGAGTTTACACTATGAAAGGAAGTACCTGTCTTTGTAAGCTGAAGCCAAATTAGCATGAGCCTCAGCCATAGTTGGTCGGATTGCAATAACACACGCATAGTCTTATTTTGCCTCATTCACCTCTGCCATAGTTGGTCGGATTTCTGAAATGTCGAAAGATGAAGTGAGAAGGGCACGGTGAAGTTGAGAAGAAAGGAATTGAAACGTACAGTTAACTGGAGAAGGAATGAGGGGCTTGTGGAAGAACGGTAAAATCGACTTTTTGTCCCAAAAATGTTTTCCCAGTGCGCAACAGCGCGTGAAATTTTTTTGGGAGCAGTGGGTTTTTTATTGAATGTACAGGGGGTAAAGTAGCTCTTTTGAAAGTACAGGGGAGTAAGTTAACTAATAGACATAGTACATGGGGGCTAATGGACTTTTACTCATATTGTGAGGAGATGTAAGAACTGTCGGAACTTATACAAACATCGCCTTAGGGACTCTCTGGGACTAGAACGAATTTTCTACAAGGATGATGGTTGGGGCGGGAACACAGCTGACGGGGTTTATTATTTGAAGGATTTGAAGAGGGTTCGAGCCTCTGTTGTCGTGCATTAAGATGTGTGGCATCAAAGGTTGGGTTATCCATTCGATCATGTTTTGAAACTTATTCCAGGGGTTTTTATTACATTTTTTGAGGTATTTAGCGCCGGGATAAATAAATTCGTTGGGGTATTCAGCCATGGTCTGGGGATTCCAAGTTCTTGTTTTCTGCTACGTTTTTTTTTATAATTCATGCTCAAAGCCTGCCCTGTTGTGGTCTGATGGGCTATTCAGCCATTTTAGTTTGTGTTGGACCTGCATTTTCTTACTTCTATAAGTTGTATGTTCTTGTTGCAGCCCAAAGTACTCAACAAACGAAACGAATTTAAGCACTTGATTTGCTGAGTCTACCAGAGGTGACTGAAAATTCTTCTCTAACAATGGCCGCATTAGACCGGATGGAAACGGAACAGGTCTGCGCCGGTGGATTCGGTTTCTCATCAGGTTAAAAAAGTTATTGGTTTTCTTATTGTGATTTACAAAATGGGTTGTCCAATTCCGTTGAAGGCTATGTTTAGTAAACATGTAATTACTTTTTTTTGGCTCAATTCCATCTCCTGCCAATCCCACCATTTGGTGTGCGATCCCGGTAGCAATTCCATGTTAATTCCCAAGACGAGATTGCTAGTAAACGGGGCCTTAAAGAATTGTGATACCTATTTTAAAGCAAAACAAACTCGTAGTACATTTTCAGATAGTTCAAGTTGAACTTTCTCTTGTTTTGAATTGGTACATTTTGACATATGGGGCTCTTATCGTATTAAATCCTCAATTGGTGCTCGCTATTTTGTGACGATGGTTGATGATTACTCTCATGATGTATGGATTTAATTAATGGTGACAAAATTTGAAGTTCGAAACTTGCTTCCGCATTTTTGCACCATGGCCTTGTGCCAGTTTGGGAAACATGTTAAAGTCATTCAAAGTGACAATGAGTGTGAGTGTTTGTGAGTCTGAAAAATATTTTGCAGATAAATGAATTTTTCATAAAACCTCAATGGTGGATACACCACAACAAAATGGAAGGATTGAACATAAGCATCGACATATCCTTAATGTTGCTCGATCATTTATGTTTCAATCTCGTGTTCCTATCAGATTTTTGGGTGAGTGTGTTCTAACTGTTGGCTTTTTGATAAATCATACACCTAGCCCTATTCTCGCATCATGTTTAGTGCACACACTAATTATTTCTCGGCCTAAAAAATTTCTTCTCGTTCTGAAATATTGGGGGATAAATCTCAATTTTTTGTCCCTCCATTATTGGATATTTTCAAATCCCTCGCTAACTCTTTTTTCACATGTCTTAAATGCCCTCGAACCCCAATATAAACAACATTCTCGATTTGTAAGAGCAAGAAGATTACAAACATCACCCCAATATAAACAACATTCTCGATTTGTAAGAGCAAGAAGATTACAAACATCACTTAGGTTACTTCCAGTCCGAAGAAGATTACCGCCCGAAGAATCTGCCACTTCCAGTCACATCCGACCTTCCCCCCAACGGCCAATCCACAAGACAAATTTCAAAGTTAAACCCTAGCCCCCATTTAATATGCTTCTATAATATTTGTGTTTCCTGTCAAACTAGAAAGCTATCGTTGGTTGAGAAATTCCTTCTTGCGAAGCAGCTACTGTTTGGAGACCCCTTTGTTCATTGTTTTGATTAAATAAACATTTGTGCGCTGTTATGATTAAATAAACATTGAAGTTCATCTAATTTGTACTCTGTTTGATTAAATTTTGCTCCATACAAATTTGTTCGTTGAAATTTGTACTCTGTTATTGGTTCATCTAATTTGTACAGTGTTGAAATGAAGATTTGTTTGTTGAAAAATTACCACTTATGATTTACACTCTGTTTTGATTAAATTCCAGATTCTCACATTTTGCTGCTGCTTCAAGCAGTCGCAGTTCAGCTTTTAGTCATTTCAGTATTGCTGCACCATCCTTATTGTCTCTATTGTTCCACTCTCTGATCTGCTTGCGAGTTCTTTAATTTTCTTTGATAACATAGCTACTGTGCTCCTGGATATCAACCATTTCTCTAAAGTCTTTTCTTCTCTAAGCCAGTAGTCAAGTACTCTTTAAATGGGCCCCAATCTATGATTTTTGAATTACCTCACTTTCTATGCCCTGAAACCAACCCTATATCTCTGTCCTTTCAAAGAAGGAGGAGGCTAGTTTTCTATGCTTGATTTCTTCTGTAAGCTGGGTGTCGTTCAGACCCTTTTGGAGAACTCCATTACTATGAAGCTTCTTCAAGGAAGCTAGAAAATCAGGCTTCCTTTAAGTTCTCAGACTCCGGACTTTAATGACTAATGGTTGACCTACCCTCCACATTTACTTAGTGATGGCAAGAAACTTGCGAATCTCAAGAGCGACAAGGAGAATAAGATGATCGTAGTTGGAACAGGGGCATCATCCTCTCTTTCTCCGTTCGATAAGTGAAAACCCTGGAAACATCATCACACAGGTGGTTTTTTCCTGAGTCGAAGGGATATATACTTGGGTATTTAACCGAAGAGAGAGCAAGAAAGAAGGCTATACCTTAGTGACGAAGATGATAATGATAAAGTGATTTGGAAGCTGGATGGAAAATTCACTCTATAGTCAGCTGATGATAGCAGGATGGGACAATGATATGAATCTTCACTAGGCAGCCCTG
Source organism: Pinguicula moranensis (assembly GCA_028565015.1). NCBI lineage: Eukaryota > Viridiplantae > Streptophyta > Magnoliopsida > Lamiales > Lentibulariaceae > Pinguicula > Pinguicula moranensis. The sequence goes on from JAOWBN010216873.1 coordinate 3,702, forward strand.
CTTGTGTCCAGTTTAGTTGTCCCAACAAGAGATCATTATTAATGTGTATCTGCAATGACATAGTCTATTGTATCAGAACATTATTGTTATGACTAATTTAATTTGTTGAAGGCTTTATTGTGATTCTATTATTAATGTGTATCTACATTATTGTTATGTCGAACGAAAGTTATGTCTACCATTCTTATTAAGTTTCGTATGTTATGCTTTATTCTTCTTATGTTGTTTGTTATGATGGGACATAGGGACATGAGTACCGATGAAGCAAGCAACCAAGTAGACATCAAAGATTGTGAATACATAACTGTACCCCCTTCTAAGCCTAAGTCTCTCACGACACCGTATAGGCATCCGGGGAGTTTTCAGTCTCCTGATAAACAAAACACAATGGAAAAGTGTATGAAGAAAAAGGTAGAACCTGACGAGAACCGCAGTAAGGCAGAGCCGACTTCTTGTAACAAAGTATACCTGACTCCATAAGAAGAAATAGCACTGCTTACAGCCTTGAACGAGCTCTCTCTAGAAGGCTGGATAGGGGTGGAAGAGGGGGTCACACATGAAGGTTGCTGCTAGAATACGTGCATTGGTGGAAGGCAATACCATTTATGGGAAGAATATTGAGAACAAGATGCATATTTGGGCGAAGTAATACCGGTTATTAAACAAGTTTTCCAAACTCAATGGGGTTGCAATTGATCGAGGAACAAACTTTGTTGTTGTTGATAGTGGGGACTTATGGACTGAGTATGCCCAAGTAATAACATATACCCTAAATGCATTCATATTGTTTATCTATCACGCCTTCACATGACGGTGTTAAATGGCTGCAGGTGAACAGTAAATACCTCTCACTTGGAGGGAAATCATTTTCGTACTATGGTCATGGTGTGAGTTATTCGATCAGTTCTGAGTACAAGGTGCGGGGGTCACATGTTGTTGCTGAAAGGAATGCCCTCATGATGATAAACCAATTTTGAAACATAAAACATTCCTAACTCAAAAGGAACAAAATTACGTTCGAATCATTCCCTGAAATTGGTTTTATATGTTATTAAACGAAATGAGTCATATTTTATGTTTTATTAATCAATATTTATATTTTGTTAGTGAGGGAATGTTAGTAAAAGTACACCTCATTAAAAAGATATGGCATGATATCACTCAGTTATCCTCATTTACCAAACGAAAGTTTTTTTCTTTTAGGTTATCTTTCCAGACCATTACAAAATAAGAAAATTGTGTTTTTATCCTACCGTAATCCCCTAATTGTCCAAAATGAGGGGTAAGAGTTATCTGGCTACCAAACGTACTCTAAATGTTTCAAATGATGCTGAAGACAAGCAAGTGAGAAAAGAAGAAAAATGTTACATGAGAAAAATCAGAAATACTCCATTTGGCCGACATCCATGACGCCTATAAATACACTACTTCACTTCTTCATTTTACTCAAATTCCATTTTCAACCTTCTTAGACAAAAAAAAGGTTTTCTAAAATTTTTATAAACTAAAATATCTATATAATAATTAATAATATTGGATAAATATTTTTAAAAGATAATGGTGGTAGCGGAGTCGCCACTCAGAGGCAGAGCGAAGGGGGGACTTGGTCCCCCACCCCACCCCACCCCGAGATTTAAAAAAATAAAAATTATAGATGTCAAAAATAATAATTTTTTTACTTTGGTCCCCCTTACGATATTGTAATTATATTTGTTTCCTAAAATTTAGAATTGATTGTCTAGCTTAATTCAAATAGCCAAAGGTTCAAATCCCGTGAGTTGATTTTTCATTCTTTTTTGAAGAATAAAAAACAAAAACTTATAGAATGAGATCAGATTCAAACCTTGCTTGAATAATTGATAGTTTCCTCTTCGAACCACTAAACCATAGAGGATTTATAATATGCTTTCCAATAAAGTGTTATTTATGCTAGTTTCAGATAGTTTTTAATATATATATATATATATATTAGTTTTTTAATATAATTATTTTTATAGTTTAATATTTGGTTGGATTATTTGCCAATCAAATTCCAAACATCTGAATTTATTTATGTTACAAATAAACCGACCATTGGTGTAAAATTGTGGAGACATACAATTGTTATTTAAATAAATATCTTAAAAAAATATTATTAAAATAATATTTTTATGAAAAAATACTGCCTAAAACAACAGTAATATTAATATTGTATTTTTCATAGGTTGATTCGACTTGTATTGACTCTTTTAGTTTATACCATAACATATGAACGTGCATAGCCAACTGCACTAGATTCAACCCGACTTCTATCCACTACTGAAATTAAAGAAATTTGCCCCCCGCATAAAATTTTGACTCCGCCTCTATTGCCATATCCGTCTATTACCATATCAATAGCGGGCAATGGTCATCCGGCATCCCCTACTGCCACCTCCGTTAGACAACCCAAATTTCAATTAAACTTAACTTTAATCAGTATATGCCCAATTAAGTTGGGGTCTGGGGGTCTGATGTATGCGGCATTACCCTTGTAATTATACAAAGAGGCCATTTCTGTTTTGCGACCCAGGTGGATATCGATCCGTGGAACTCACATTTGTGAAGTGTAGTTCTCACCATTTGAGAGTTGAGCTATCAAAGCTTGATACAACCCAAATTTCAGTTGATCCCCATTATTTTGCTCCCGATATAGTTGTTTCTCCATTTTGCAATAACTATATTATTTTCATCTACCAACATCTTACTCAACAAATGATCATTTTTCATTGACAGAAACAATGAGAAGAATCTATTTCACCCAAGGCTAAGTGAAAAACTCCACACGAAATCTGTCTGCTTATACCTCACTCAATTTTCTCATTTTACTTAAATTTTATTTTCAATATCATTAGTTAGAAAAAGATACTTTTATAAATATCCCCAAAAAGGTAATATTTTTATTAAATATTAGTATTAATTAAAAAAATAAAATAAAATAAAATAAAATAAAATAAAATGAAATAAAATAAAATTCGGATATTCGGTAACAAACCGATGACATACCGAAAAATCGAAAAACCCATTTCGGCCAATAAAAATACCGATGTACTGATACACCGCTAGTTGACATATCCTTTCTCATTATCTTGTTGTGCATTCAATGTTGATGTTGAAGTAACTTCGCCTAGATTTCACCAGACCAGATCTCTGGGTGTAACAAATACAGTGGACGTGGTTGTTCGTAGGTCCCCACTTGTTGAATGAAATCCAACGTCCTAGATTTCGCCACAACAGTATGCGGGGCCCACCAGCAGACTCTACTTTCTCGAACATTTTGCCTTCGTAGCAGACACGAGACTGGATAATTGATATTCTACACTTCATAGACTGGGCGGCATTTGGATTTTCTCGCGGTCACTGTGAATCAAGAGTGTATATCTCGTGGTTTTGCAATCAGGTATAAGTAGAGGAGCGTGATTGTAGATGTCATCAGTCACTTTCATACTGGAATCTGTGGTTGAGTGGTTTTGAAACTTTTCTAGTATTCAATTTTCTGTTTTCTGAATGGAATTTGGGCGCTGATATCTGCAGGTTTATTTCCGTTTGAATGGATTGGATTTGTATGATTCGGTTGAAGTCTTTGTGTCGGCGATTTTGCTTTTTGGGTTTGGATGTGTGGAACTGATGAGTATTGATTGATGCAATGTGCATTTCATTTCATGACATGTTGCCGATGTATAGGTGTAAATCGGTTTTCGGGATAGGGCTTGGGATGGGTTTGTTCACGTGGAAACGGTACAAGTAGGCCTGGAGAGATGAAATTGACTGTTGATCTGGTAAAATGATGCTCCAGTACTCTAGACTCTGTTTTTTGGTTAACGTGAAATCGTAAAAATTCTCCTAGTGGTAGGGAATGAGAGGCTTTTGAATGAGAGAAATGGAACTGATTTTGTCGGTGTCTTAGTTCCATCTGCATGAGTGCTCCGGTTTTTCATGGTGACTTTCCATTTAAGCTTCATAAAGTTAGGGTTTACTGTTTCCGCAATCTTTTAAGAGAATGAGGAAACCAAAATTGACTTTAGGGGATTGTTTTCTCTGTTTGTTACGTAATCTTGATTCTGACTTGTCTAAGTCATCACTGCATGGTTCAAAGTTTCTGTCGCAAAGTTGCACACCATTTATGACTTCGCATCTTAGTGTTGCTGAACATCTGTCAGCATTATGTTTCACTTAATTTAACAGTCAAAGACAGTTTTTTTTTCCCGGAGGAAATTACCTGCAACATTCGCTAATAACATCGTTTGTGAGAGTGCAGGATTTTGCTTACTCTGCAATCTTGGTTATGTGCCCCCCAGATGCAAGCTCGGCGAACCTCTGCAGTTTTGAGCAGCAAGCTTCCTGTCCTTCCTAGGAACTCAGAAAATTTATCCTATATTTCATTATTTTTCGGAACTAAGTAGAGATTAGCCAGTTGAAAATGGAAATCAGCCAGTCCCTCCAATCTGCCGAAGGACTGAGGCATTTTCCCTTAACTCCTTTCAGAATTTTTAGAGGCCTGCTATGTCTAGCCGTTTATCTTTCTACAGCGTTTATGTTCTTAGTGTATTTTGGTCCAGCTGCTGTATCCCTGCGCCTATTTAGCTTACATTACAGTAGAAAGTTAATGTCCTTCCTGTTTGGTCTATGGCTTGGTCTTTGGCCATTCTTGTTTGAAAAGATAAACAAAACTAGAGTCATCTTTTCTGGTGAAAGAATTCCTGTGGAAAAGCGTGTTTTAATAATTGCCAACCACAGAACTGAGGTTGATTGGATGTACCTATGGAATCTCGCACTGAGGAAAGGATGCTTGGGATATATTAAGTATGTTCTCAAGAGCAGTTTGATGTCACTACCAATTTTCGGCTGGGGGTTTCACATACTAGAGTTTATTCCAGTTATGAGAAAGTGGGAGGTCGATGAATCAGTATTGAATCAAATGCTTTCTACCTTTACTAATCATCAGGATCCATTGTGGCTTGTAGTTTTCCCTGAAGGGACCGACTATACGTAATGTTTCCATTTCTCCTTTCTGTTTCTTGTTGTTAAAGTACGTTATCATATTTCCAGTATTCCATTCTTGTAAAGTTTCTGTTTCCCAAGCTGTAAGAACTGGCTTGAATATCTCCACTGGGATTGTAACATCGTGCTGTATGTACAGTGAACAGAAGTGCATAAGAAGCCAGAAATTTGCCAAGGACAATGGCTTGCCTGTTCTTAAACATGTGCTGCTTCCAAAAGTTAGAGGTTTCAACGCTTCCCTGGAGATTTTGAGGGGCTCGTTGAATTCAGGTTCTTCCTTATTCCTCTGTCGTGAACTTATACCGTTCTTATTGCTCTCCATATCAACCATGAATTATTCAATGGCAGTTTATGATGTGACTATAGCATACAAGAATCAATGCCCTTCTTTTGTGGACAACGTATTTGGCGTTGATCCTTCCGAAGTACACATGCACATCAGACGCATTCCTGTGGAGGAAATCCCTTCATCTGAACCTGAGGCTACATCTTGGTTGATGAATGAATTCATGTTAAAGGATCATCTGCTCACTGATTTCATCGTGAGTGGTCAATTTCCCAACCAGGGAACGGAAGAGGAACTTTCGACAGTGAAATGCGCGGCTAATTGCGCGACTGTAATTGCTGTTACTGGTATTTTCACATACCTGACCTTTTTTTCATCCCCTTGGTTCAAGGTTTATGTTGGTTTAGCTTGTGTATTTTTAGGCTGCACCTCTTATTTCAATATCAGGCTACAACCAGTTGTTGATTTTCAACAAATTGTCAACAGTAGGAAAACAATGTAAGAGTTTGAGCAACTTATTACACTTTTTAATGGCTTCTCTTCATGGTTTTTATGATTCCATGGAATGTGTGCTAGTTAGTTTGTTGAACTCACAGCAGCAGTTCCATTGATAGACCAGATTGAAGCTAAAGAGATGCACATATGCAATCTTGTTCATGCTAAGTTCAAGCCTCTCTCTATTGTTGAGACAAACTATTACTTTTTTTCTTCTTCTTCGTTACTGATTCATGAACCCAATCTCTCTTAAGTTCATTCAAATTACTCACTTCTGATGTCAAGGTTCAATGAGACAGACCACTTGCATATGACAAACATAACATAATATATGAACAAGTGAAATTGAGAAAGAAAAGACAACAAAATGAGACTTGCATCTCATGAAGAGTCCTTAGGCCTAATCTTCAATCTTGTTCTTCTTTCTACTTTTTTTTTCCTTTCTTTTCTTTTCTTCCCCCATCTAAATCTTGCCTCAACTTTCTTCTTGGAAAGCCAAGCCTAAACAATGACTCCCCCTCATCAAAACATTCTGCGGGTGGAGAAATTGAAATAATCTATTTCTAATCAACCTGCAATTCTTGCTTACCTTCCCTCTACCAAACTGTACCCACAAAAAAATTGCAAGAAGAAAAGATGACTAAAGAAGCTCTTTCTATAACTTACACAACAACTGTTGGAATTCTTGCATCTTGCTGATGCTACAGCCAAGAACTCAGTTCTTCCCAGCCTGTGCATAGACCTTCACCCTTGTCCTCATTGCTGAATAGTGTCTGATCCGAGCAATCAAGAGAAGCCCCGCATGCTCTATTGTATGATTCACATGCAGTGTGGCATACTCTAAGCCGGTTATCGCCATCTCCATCGCACTTCTGAATTGATATCTGGTTCAACCGATTGGAAAAAAAGTTGTCGTTTTAGTCATCTTGAAGAAAGGAGCAGAGAAGAAAGTGTGTTGAAACTGAAAACTCACCCAGCATGCCAGGCGTTTGGCAGCCCCATCGCAGTCTCTGCCTCGGATGTAATTCAGGAACTTCCGGGGACCACTTGGGAAGAGGCGATGGTAGTTGGGCATCACAACAACTTCTTCTAGCTGTTGTAAGACGGACAGTTCACTAGGCGCACAGTGTTGGCCCAAAGTGTCCTTCTTGAGGACGTCTTTGCAAATGGATAGGGTGGGGAGAAAGGCGGAGCTGTTCTGGCATGTGTAGCCTGCATAGTCGGAGCAACGAAACTCACACACACCGTTGTCACAGACCCCACCGTGGAGGCTGCATTGTTCATCACAGACAGCTACAGTCCATGGAGGAGAATGATATTACCAAGTCAAGAAAAGAAAAGTGAGGCTAGACAATATTCTTTTACCAGCAACCCAGTACTCGAACTTATGACTAAGGAATGGACCTAACACACATCCTTACAACTATAACCTATGGAGCACTGGTAAGTGAGCCAAGACAATGATACCTGTGGAGCAGTCAATTCCTGTGTAGCCACGTTGGCAGACACAAATGCCCTCTTGGAGGCACTCACCTCGACCGCCACAGTTATTAGGGCACGAACCTGTGAATAGGCAAGGAGAGAACAATTATGCGAACTGTTTAGGCTGCATATATAGAATGTGATCAAGGAGTTCACAGCATACGCTGGTTACAGTCTTGGCCCTCGAACCCCAAGAAGCATTGGCATCGTCCCTCAACACAACCACCATTGAAATGAAATGAATTAGGACATGGACCGGATACATGGACTGTCTCGACATTGCAGAGTTCATGGTAAGCAGGGCAAATCAATTCACCTACAGGAAAGGTAGAAGACCAATTAAGGATAGATGTAACATCAAATATCCTCCAACCTGCTTTTCTCTATGCATAAACAACAAAAATAGAAAGATATTGTTACCATTGAAGCCGGGAAATTTAATTGCTCCACCAACTCTTGGACAAGCTTTCCATATTCCGTCGACAGCAACCTAGGGAATCATGCAATAGTGTATTCATATCAAGTTTAACCAATTAGAGCAAGATGCGGAGAAGTGTTTTCTCCTTTGCCCTCTTCTAGCTGATAAAAGCTCAGATATAGGGCATTACTACAATTTTTCAGTTGAATACACAAAAGCTGATTTTCATTGTAGCTACCATGAATAAGATGAAGAAGAAACACATCCACAAAAAATGTACCTCAAGAGAATTTGAAATACATCTGTGTTGATAACAACCATTTCCTTGTGTCGCTGAGCCCCTTACAAACCCATTACGCACCAATGAAGAGGCCATGCACCTGCAGAAAAATTACAAAAAGAAACAGTATGTTACTTCACCAATTTCACAATTCTTAGTAGAAGAGACGTACAATGGATATCTACCTCGAGCTACTTCCACGTACTTCTCCCAACATCCGGTCCGGTGTCCTAGCACTGTTAGTGTCGGTACATGAACCATCAGAGTAAGCGACAAAATATGTACAATAGTCAGCCAAAGACGACTGACCTCCTGAAGAATATCAAGAGAAATTTAGTGAAAAGTGACAGAACTACCTGAAACTGCGAGTGAGCTTATCTAAAACATGTAGACGAATATTACATGACTAATTATGTGTAAGGTGGCAATATGAGGGCAGAATTTCAGAGACAGAAACTAGGTGCACCTTTATTAGCATGGGGAAAATAACAAGCCCACAGTGGAAGATCTCCATTGTAATCAACAATGTGACAATAACCTTCTGCCTCGTATCAACAGAGCCTGCCATCCATTTGAGGCGGTTTCGAAAGCTGAACGAAGGAGAGGCTCGTTGGTTTCCAGACTCTGGAAACACGAAATGTTGAGAAATGTCAGAACAAAGAAATGAACATCCAATGCATAGCTAATCGAGGGTAAAATCGTAATTTTCATCTAATATAAGTTTTCCCAATCGTGCAACGGCGCGTGAATTTTTTTCAGGACAGTGGGGTTGTTTTTGAATGTACAGAGGATAAAAAGATAAATTACTAATAAGCATAGTAGAACATGGGACTAATAGCCTTTTACTCCCTTTTGTTTTTAGTTGTATATAATTAAGCTGCCCATTGATAAATCTACGTTCTAACACATTTGTAAATTAAAAAATGCCGTGGTTGTATACCTACCCAGGGTTAGTAGATTCTATTTCTTCTTGTATTGAAGGGCGTGCTTAGTTTAGTTGTAGACAAATTCATTCATAAACAGCCAGTTGAGCTCGTACGAGTTTGTGATATTTGAATGCTGGAGAGGCGAATCGATACAATACAATTTACAACTACCAATTCTTTGGTTTGGTGCCTTCGAGAAATGATATAGCGCACGAAGGATTCAGCGTACGAATCGCCCGAATTGGAACAAAATAACCGTTTTACCCCTGTATTAAACTCTGGCGCGAATGTACTGGATGAAAATTCTCTCTCTATGATTTTCCTCTGACTTCTCTCTACACTCCACCGTCGAATGGCCTCCACGTCCAAATCCCCCTCTCCCGAGCAACTCATCGAACTCCCTCCCCTGCCTGCCTACGACCCGGTGGAGTCTTCCAAAAATACAGAGCGCTAAGACGACCCAGAATGGATTACAGTAACTGGCCGACATAAGACACTGAACTCTCCGGCGAAACAACCCAAAACCAGTGAACCTATTAACTTCGCGAAGAGGTCAGTACCTACCTATCTCAAGAAACTACGTGAAGACTCGATCTCCTACCACTTCAAAAATTTCCCCCCATCCTGGAAGCGAGATGAGATGTGGCAAGTTTTTTCTGCTTTTGGCCATGTAAGCGATGTTCATCTACCTAGGACGGATACCCCATCGGCAGGCAAATTTGGCTTTGTACGCTTCTTCAAACATTCAGCGAGGCCCCTACTTAAAGAAAAGTTATCTGGTATCTGGATTGGTTCCTTTTTGCTGAGAGTAAGTGAGGCACGCAGTGCCCTCAATCAAGATCCCCCGAGGAACTCCCCCACCAAGCAGCGATTAGACCTCGCCGATAGTTTGGCCAC
>JAOWBN010216894.1:0-13503 GCA_028565015.1 Pinguicula moranensis
ACAAATCTAACAAAGATAAAAGGATCACTCTTTGGTTTTAAAATGAATCTAGGAAGAACTATAGATGATAATTTGGAGGATTTTTTTAAATTCTCTCAAACACTAAAAGGCACTAACCATGACTTAGATGATGAAAGTTTGACCATGATTCTATTGAACTCAGTGAGTGATGATTTCTTAGGAGTTAAAAACGCACTTCAATATGCTGAAATAGTTCTAAAACTTGAAACAATAATGACAGGGTTAAAATCAAGGGAGATAGAATTGAAGAATAGTAGGACTGTTAATAATGCTTTGTATGTTAATTATAATAAAAGTGATGTTAATAAAAATCAATATAAAGATAAATCAGAAAAAAGGAGAAGTTAAAAAGAAACTCACAAAGAATGATGTACAACCAATGCATGTTAATGAAGATGGTGGAGTGTATTGTAGATATTGTAAAGAGTTAGGTCACATAATTTCATATTGTTAGAAATTAAAACTAAAAGAGAAAAAAAATCAGAATTAAATAAAGTATCTTCAAGTGAACCTAGTGATAATAATGCTAGTGAAGTTTTATATGTTTCTTCTTATATGACTGAAATTCTTACTGTAAGTGAAAGCATATTATCTAATGAATGGGTACTTGACTCTGGGTGTTCATTTCATATGTGTCCACATAGGACGTGGTTTGAACAGTTAGATTAAACAAGGAAAAGAATAGTGTATATGGGCAATCATAATGTGTATTCTGTATAAGGAACTGGAATTGTCAAACTGATTTTGAATGATGGGAAAACTGTAATCATGAAAAATGTGAGATACATACCTGATCTGAAAAGAAATCTTATTTCTCTAGGGGTTTTAGAAGAAGCTGGATGTTCATTTCATGGGGAAAATGGCATGGAAAATGGAAAAAATGTTTTGACTGGAACTAGGAAAAATAAACTATATTTTTTTGGATGGAAAATTCTGTTCATGATAATGCTAGTGCCTTAGTTATGAATGCATCTGAAAATTCAAAGTTATAGCACCTTAGACTAGGACATATGAGCAATAAAAAAATGAAAGCTTTACATTTTGTTGGGTCTTTAGGTCAGCAAGCTATAATGGACTTAGACTTTTGTGACGGTGCATGCTAGCCTAACGGTTGAGCGTGCAGCCTTCGATTCTCAGGGCTTGCCTAGAGGTCGAGAGTTCGAGCTCCAGTGGGGGAGTATTCACTGTCATTCTGAGGGGATTAGTCGGCGAGCCCCTGGGCCCAAAGGATACCCCGATACTGTGATCTTGTCCTTATTACTTATATAAAAAAGGACTTAGACTTTTGTGAAGCATGTGTCTTAGGAAAGCAACATAGATTAAAATTTCCAAAGGGTTTGCACTTTTTGAAGTCAATACTTGAGTATATACATACTGATTTATGGGGTCTTGAGCCTAATTTGACACATGGTGGTGCTAGATACTTTATGTCCTTAGTTGATGATTTTAGTAGAAAAGTGTTTCTTTTTTATTACATACCAAAGATGAACCCTTCATTAAATTCAAAGAAAAACTGTTAATTGAAAATCAAACTAAAAAAAAAAAAATTAAATTTCTTAGAACTGACAATGGTTTGGAATGCTGCAACTCTGTGTTTGATACTTGGTGTTCTGATTGTGGTATAACTAAGCATAGAAAGTTAGATAAACACCTCAACAGAACGGTGTTGCTGAACGCATGAATAGAACTTTGCTTGATTAAGTTAGGTATTTGCTTGTTACTTCTGGGTTGAATAGTCTTTTTGGGGAGAAGCACTGAGTACAGCTTCTTATTTGATAAATAGAAGTCTCCCAATTGCTTTAGACTTAAAATGGCTTGAGCTTGTTTGGTCCGGAAGAGACCAAAATCTTGCTCATTTGAGGGTGTTTGGATGTGCAGTCTATGCACGTACCAAGTCTGCTAAACTTGAACCTCGATCTATTAAAAGTATATTTCTTGGATATCAAGAAGACACTAAAGGTTATAGGCTGTGGGATAGGAGTGTACCTGGTGTTAAAATTTTGATAAGTAGATATGTGATCTTTAATGAATCCTATTTTTCTTGCTTATCCACCAAATCTGCTAACATTAAAAGAAGGTGGAGCCTAGGGAAGCTTATTTTCAGGTGGAGATGGACAGAATTATTCCTTCACAGGAATCTGTCCAACATGAAGAAACTGAATTAATTCAGGAATCTTTAGGATCTGATCAAATTCAAGCTGATCAGTCCCTTCAAACCACTTCCGACAGCATAACCCTTAATAAAGGTGTGAGAATTAAGAGAGTACCTGCTAGATATGTGAATTTTGCTGAATTAATTGATTTTGCTTTTTTTTGTGGGTGATAATTGTGCTATCTATGAACCTGAAACTTTTCAATCTGCTATAACATGTGAAAATTCTGAAAAATGAAAATTTGCTATGCTTAAAGAAATGAAATCACTTCATAAAAATCAGACTTGGTGTTTAGTACCTAAGCCAAAAACTCAGAAAACTATAGGGTGTAAATGGGTATGTAAAATAAAACAAGGTGTATTATCTACTGAATCATGTTTATTTAAAACTCGCCTAGTTGCTAAAGGTTTTTCTCAAAAGGAAGGCATGGATTATACTGAGATTTTGCTCCAGTTGTAAATATAAAACCATTCGAATAATGCTTTCTTATGTGGCTTGCTTGAATTTAGAACTCAAACAACTTGATGTGAAAAGCTTTTTAAATGGAGAATTAGAAGAAAAAAAATATACATGGATCAGCCACTAGGATTTATAGAAGTAGTTATGATACTTGTTTATACTTTATGTGGATGGCATGCTTATAATTAGTAAATCAACATCTGAAATTGATAAGTTGAAATGTGCACTTAACTCTGAATTTGAAATGAAAGATTTAGAGGAAGCAAAAAGAATCTTAGGAATGGAGATTGTTAGGGATAGAAGTTTAGGAACATTAAAACTAAATCAACACTCTTATATGAAATTTTTTTTACTGCATATTTCTAAACCTGTTTCACTTCCTTTAGCTCCTCATTTTAAACTTTCTAGAGACCAAAGTTCTGAAAATCCTTCTGAAACTAAAAAAATGAGTAAGATACCTTATGAAAATCTTCTTGGATCACTAATGTATGCTATGGGAAGCACAAGGCCGGATATTGCTTTCTCTGTGTCATTATTGATTAGATTTATGGTTAATCCATGATTTGAACACTGGACTACTTTAAAGTGGACTATTAAATATTTAATTGGAACATCAGATTTAGGACTATGTTTTAAACAAAGAAATCCGTCTTTGAATATTACAGGATATGTGGATAGTGACTTTGCTGGGGATTTAGATTCTATGAAATCTACCTCTAGTTATTTCTTTATGTTTTGTGGTAATTGTGTTAGTTGGAAGTCACAACTTCAATCGGTAGTGGCTTTATCCACCACTGAAGCTGAATACATTGCTCTTGCTGATGCTTTTAAAGAGTTATTATGGTTACATGATTTAATTTCTAAAATTGGCTTGTCTGATTTACTTGTCATGGTTTTTTGTAATAGCCAATCAACTATTCATCTTAGTAAAAATCCAATTTTGCATGAGAGAGCTAAACATATTGATGTGAAGTTTCATTTTATCAGAAACTTGTTATGTGGAAATGTGATAAAACTTGAGAAAGTGTCCACTGAATTGAATGCAGCAGATTGTGGAACTAAAGTGATAACCCAAACTAAATTTCAGATTTGTCTGAAATTACTTGGAATGAACTAACTTTGTTTTTGCAGTTTTTTTTGTTACGGCAGAGCTATGAGGGAGTCTGACTCCTATAGCATATAGTGTGTTCTCCATTTTGAAGTTATTGGTAACTTCAAGGTGGAGATTGTTATGTACAGTTACCAATTTGCCCTTGCTTAAATGAACTAATCTGAACCATTGATTTAATTCCTATTGTGTGGCTAGATATGTGACACTTGGTAGCATATTTGACGACTTATTAAGTTTTGATCCGATGGCTGTATCTTATTTGTTGTGTATTGCTTGCTAATGATCTTAGCTGTACTCGTTTTATTTGATCGAATGGCTTATAATGAAAGCTTCCTGTGAAAGCTTGCTTGATATATCCTGACCATTCATGTTCTCTGTAATCGAACGGCCGAAAACAAAGCTTCCTCGAGAAGCTGGATCTCGATCAACGGGATTTAATCCTGTTCATTCTTTGTCTGACTACCATCCTACGGTTACTATTAGGTAGCAATATTGATGCAATCTCAGTCGTATATTTCAACTTTCCAACAGATACTATTTGCACTTGTCAACTGAGGATTCTGACCGTTGATCTTTGCCAATTCAACAGCCACGATGAAGACACTACACGTGGTATATAACTACACTAATTGGGATGACAACATACTTTTTGACTTACAATCTCTCTCTCTCTCTCTCTCTACGGAATTCTCTCGATTCTCTCTTGTTCATTGAAGAACTTATGGTTCTCGACTGTGTTCTTCAAGTTGTTTTCGATCTTTTGATCGGTTAGATCACTGTGTTACTACACAATCTGTAATCGTGTAGTCATTATTCATTTGTGGCACCTGTTTTGGCTGTGTTTCTTGAGAGTTTTCTTAGTTGTGTTATCTGAAGTTGTAACTTGGAATTTTTTGGAGATTTGTGGACAATTAATAGAAGCTACATGAGTATTCGATTCCGGAGCTCAATGTGGAGTAACCAGAATCTAAGAATCCGGTGAACCATGAACATTACATCAGCTGTTTCATTATTTTCAGTTTTTAGTTTACTAATTTACAAAACTAAAGATTAATTTTCTATTGTCTTAACGAGGTCCGACTAAAATCTCAACAGTGGTGCGGTAATGGTGGACGTAGAGGTTCTGGCCCCTAATTTCGCGGGCGCACCAGTGTTCCCTGTTTCTAGGGGAGAAATCCCCGATTTAAGGTCCGGTCCTTGAATGGACCATGTTTAGGAAATGAATCCTCGATTTAAGATCCCTGAATGGACTATGTTCTAGGGGAGGAATTCCCGATTTTCGATTTTTGGGGGCATCGGTGGTTCATTGTTCTAGGGGAGAATATTGAGAACATTTGTCCCACATAGATTGTGAATGGAGAATTTGATGGGTTTAAATATAGGGACACCACATTACTTGATATAAGGCCTTTTGGGGGTAAAATCCCAAGAGCAAAACTGTGAGGGTTCCGGCCAAGAGCGGACAATATCATACCAATGTGTGGTGTCGGGTAGGGTCCAGACCACAAATTCTAACATTCTCGACTATGTGATTTTGAGCGGGGGTATGGCGGTGGCAGTGGATTTCACCAAGGTTGATGTTGTGAGATAGTGGTCGATGTTGTGAGATAGTGGTCGACCCCTACAACTGTGACTGAGTTGCAAAACTTTCATGGTCTCGCATACTTCTATCAGCACTTTATTATGCACTTTAGTGGTATTATGGCCTCAATCATGGATTGTATCAAAACTGGATGCTTTCATTGGACTCCACAGACTGCGACCTCTTTCGACTTGATCAAGCAGAAGTTGGTTTTGGCCCCTATACTCACACTCACAATATTTTGGGTTAAGAACCAATAACAGTGTTGAACTCCAAGCAATTTTAAAAGGGATAAAGTTGTGCAAAGAGCAAGGATGTGAGAACATTGTCATCTAAGGCACCATTTGGTAGCAGGCCAGTAACAGGATAACAAAGGTTATCCCAAGTTGTCTATCGTTTGGTGTCAATCCGAGATTCAGCGCCACGCGCGGGATAACTCAATTTTTTCGGATAAGTGAGTGATAAAAGTTTGTATTTCATCCGAGTTTTAGAGCAGGGTTTGGGTTTATCCCTCAGCTATCCTTCGTTCTAAATACCACATTCGCCCATCTCGCTATTATTAATTACATCTTTTGACATCCCATATAAACCCGTCATCTCTCACCCTTTCACCACCGCGGCCCAGTCGGATGTCACGGACCCAATCCCAAATCCCAGATCAAAATCGAAGCGGACGGCGAAAGGTGTGTTCCGGCGAGAATCCTTGAAGAATAGCGGTATTTTTTCGGAGAGATTTCTTCTTAGTTCTTTATTTTTCAGTTCATTCGATTTGTAGAAAATCCAAGAAATTTCTTGCTTTCGATTTTTAGTTATTTCGATTTTGGGTTCGTTCGAATAAAGATTTCGTCCGATTTGGCGTTCGGGTTTAGTGTTTTGCACTTGTTTGAATGATTGAGTCTGCCTGCTCGATTTAGGGGGTAGGTTTCGTACGTGAATTCGAGAGGGGTTTCCAGAATTGAAGGTTTATGTGTTTAGGGTTTGAATGTGGTCTTTGGAATTTGCTGTTCTTCCGCATTTCATCTAAGGCCTGCTAGAGCTTATACACTCTACTTGTGCTAGAGTCCTCTCATACGAGCGTTAGACTAAATTTATGTAGCTTCTCATCTCTTTTATTTGGAGTGGTTTCTCTATAATCTGTGATCCATGAAGACTTGAAGTTGCTATTTGCCCCAGCTACAATTTATTGCATGCTAATGATGTTTGTTTTGCAGGGATTTGCTAAACGGATTTCCATTTTTATTTTGTCTTCTTGTAAAAGTTATATTACATTACTTGCAATTACACTACTCACATTTATCTGCTTCTTCAGATATTTTATTTTAAGCCATGGGTATTCCAACATTCCTCGTACTTGCCATAGCTTTCGTAGAAGCCCTACCTACTATTATCCAACTAGTAGAACAACAGAGGCGCATGTCTGCACATAGTATTCTTCATAAGCGCAGAAGGGACAGACTGGTACCTCCAAAGTATTTAATACTTGACAAAATATGCGAAAGATTAGCATTCATAGAACGAATCACTCTAGAAACCAACAGAGATTGTTTCAAAAACCTGAGAATGTCCACTGCTGCTTTTAAAGCGTTGTGCACTGTACTCAAAGAAGAGCGTGGTTTATTGGAAGATCACTATGTTTCGATCGTGGAGAAGGTATCCATTTTCTTACGCATTCTTACGCACCATCAGAAGAATCGTGTTTTGCAAACAAATTTCCAGCAAAGTCACCAAACAATTAGTAAGGTATTCAACAAAAGTGTTACGTGCTGTGATTAAGTTACAACGTAGGGTAATTGCTCAGCCGGTGCTGGTCGACGAGACAACAACAGACAAACGATTCATGTGGTTTAAGGTATAATGTATTCCCCAATTGAACTACATTTATTCTACTACTCACATCGTCTTTTCATTAATTATAGGGATGTCTCGGTGCATTAGATGAAACTTATGTTCCAGTACACGTCTTAGTACAAGACCAACCGAGATATAGGACAAGAAAAGGAAATCTAGCAACAAATGTGCTTGAAGTGTGCAACATAAATGGACGTTTCGTATACATGTTGGCAGGTTGGGAGGGGTCTGCAGCAGACGGGAGAGTGCTCAGGGATGCTATTACATGGCCAAATGGCCTTAAGATTCCAAATGGTTAATATAGTACTACCTTTTTGGGGGGGTTGGGGGGCGATACTAACTGAAGTATATTATATGCTATGTAGGTTCATATTATTTTCATGACAGTGGGTACACAAATGGTCCAGGTTTCCTAACGCCGTATAGACAAACTCGTTACCATCTTCAGGAGTGAGCTACTGCTAATCTTTGACCCCAAAATATGAAGGAGTTATTTAATCTGCGTCATGCTGAAGCACAGAATATTATAGAAAGAACGTTTGGCGTGCTCAAGAAACGATTTTCTATCCTAAGAAACCCGTCCTTAAACCCCATTAACACACAATGCCACATCATTCTTTGTTGTAGTCTGCTTCACAATTTTATTAGCAACATCACACCTCTGGACCCCTTACTAGACCCTGCTGCTCCTTAGGAAACCATGTCCCAAGTTGAGACCGAAGCGACAATTTATTTTATCAAAAATGTTAACCCATCCCCAGCTTAGAATTTGTTCTGTGATACGCTTGCAAATGAAATGTGGCAGGCCTATGTCAACAACATGCAATCCTAATTGTATTTTAATAGCATTATGTTAGACATTCGATGGAATCTTCGAATGGATTTTCTTTTATTTGGATTATTTTACTTTTTTTGGATTGTTATTTTTGTTTATTGATTATTCCGTGATAGTAATGATTTGCTTCACTTATGTCTCTAATGGTGATAGTTGATGTGCTTTTTATAGGAATGGTTTGATGGCTGACTCAGAGAATGATGTTGTGCAAGAGGTAATGTCGGGCCGTTTTGATGACGATGTAACTCCTACACGTAGGCGGATTAAGATCTGTCGCACAACGAAAGTTTATTTCACGCCCGACGAAGAAAAAGCTCTTCTGGCTTGTTTACAAGATCTTGTGCTTGAAGGCTGGAAGGCCGGGCTAGGATGGAAGCAGGCAGCATACGGGCAGGTGGCGAACAAGGTGAATGCCCAGTTGAAATGCGCCCAGACTGCCAAAAACGTGCAAAATAAAATCCATAATTGGTCAAAGGCATATCGTCTACTTAACGATTTCTTGCAGCGGAGCGGAGTATCATTCGATCATACAACCCACTCCGTTGTCTTGGATTCAGCAGACTTGTGGCAGGAATTGAAACAGGTGCACTTCTTTTGACTTTATTTTGTTGTCTATACGGCTTTGTCGCACATACTCATGTCGCTTTCATTATCAGGAGAAAAGCAGTTTATGCACTTAAAGGCAAGTCATTTCCTTACTATGAGGTGGGGGGAGATATTGGGTCAAAACCGTGCAAGTGGTGACCCTGGAGTCGACTGGATTGATGCGGAACAAGCACTACATAGTACAGCACCTGCAGTGGACACACCACGGTCAACGAATGCTCCGAAAGTTGGAGACAACACACAGGAGGAGGAGGAGGAATTGTTTGGGGAGTATGACTTTGTGGCAGAGACGGAACCTTTGTCTACACCTTCTTTGGGACAGGGCACAACAAAAGTTGATGAGGCTGCCAGCGGCCATAAGGGTAAGCGAAAGAAGAATCGCATGAATCCATGTCCAAACTTGAGTGATGCAGCAGTGACGACCTTGAAAGGTCTGCGGTAGGGGTGGCCAAATGGGACTGCGGTATTTGGGATTTCCCAAATCCCGAATTCCCGAACTTCCGAAATTTTTGGGAGTTTGGAAAATCGGGACGGGATCGGGAATGGGCATCTTGGTTCCGAAATAATTCGGGACGGGAACGGGAATAGTCGTTCCTGGTCCCGAAATTATTTTTACTTATTAAAAATTTGGGACTTCGGGATTTTCCGAAGTCCCGCATCTCGAAGTCCCGAATTTTTTGGGACTTCGGGAAATCGGTACGGGACTGGGAATAAGCATCCCAGTCCTGAAATAATTCAGGACGGGAACGGGAACGGGAATGGGCAATTCTCGTCCCGAAGTCCCAAATGGCCATACCTAGTCTGCGGGATGTGTGTGGGCAACTTTTAGTTGAGAAAATGAATAAAGCGACGAGAACAACCGCGTTGTTTGCTGAGATGGAGAGCTACAAGGAACTGACTTTTGCCATAAGGATCAAGATTGTTGACCATCTACTCCTGCACGAAGGGCAGCTACACATATGGGACATTCTGGATGCAGACGGAAAGAAAAGTTTCGTGCAATCATTTTTATCAGGCGACCTTGGCTAGACTTATATGTTGTACTGTGTTTATTTTTGGGGAGACGTTTTATTAGTGGCACACTTGTGATCAACTATGCTTTCTATTTCGTATTTGATCTGTTTCGGATTAACTATGTCCTCAATTTTAGTTCAGTTAACATTGCATCTCCAGAACATGCTGTTCAATTAACTAAAATGAACATACTTGCACATACTTGATGGGAGCGCATAACTGATGGGAATTATTTCCGGCCATCTCCAGAGTGTGGCATTTTTTTAAAATGAACTTCCCCACTTCTATTATCATATTCTCTTAAGGGTGAGAACTGAAACCCTTTTACAAAAGATTAGGCTAGGCAGAGTGGAGCTCTAGCCTATCAAGCCCTATGACGGTTGTCTAATGTCAGTAGTGCCGTAGTGCTGGCATGTGAAGCTTGTCTTGTCTGACCATGCCTCTTGCCATCCTTGGAAGTTCCTCCTTAGTCCAGTAGGTATTAGATACCCCAGCTGCGGCCATCTTGGCCAACATATCGGCCACAGCATTCCCTCCTTTGAATTGATGACGCACTTGGCATCTTAGTCTTGCATACTGTGTTTTGAACTCCTTCCAAAAGTCCTAAAGGTACCATGGGACACCACCATCAGCTTTGATCCAGTGCACGAGTAGCATGGAATCTGTTTCAAGAATCACATCATGCCATCCTTGAGAGCGACATAACCGTAGACCCTCTATGGCTGCTTGGAGCTCTACACCATTGTTGGTGTTGTCCCCCAAGTGAAGTGAATAGGCTGCCAAGCAGGTGCCAGTATGATCTCTGATCACCCCACCCGCACCAGCCAATCCAGGATTTCCTAGGCAGCTTCCGTCTGTGTTGAGCTTGATCCAACCTTGGGTTGGCTTCTCCCAATATACAGCTTTTGCCCTTTTCCTTGTTGTGAATGTGTGCTTTATCCCTAGCTGTTGCATCAACCGGGAGTCTTGAAACTGCATTGAGAATTTGGTGTTAGAATTAGCAGCTATTGAGGCCAGTGTGGCACATACCTGGTGCCAGATCTGGTTAGGAGTGCAATGATTCTTCATATCTAGCCTTGCACCTACAAAGCCAGAGGTGCCATGTTAGGATAGATGGAATAATCTTAGATATCAAGCCTTGGAAACCATAGTGTGGCAATTATTGCCAAATACCAAGAACTGTTGCCATGTTCTTGTGCACATACTTGATGGGAGTTTTGGCAGAAAGTGAACTAAAAAGAACTTTCATGCAAAGATTTAAAACGGACACATATTTTCGACTTGTATATAGCGATTATGGAAGTTCTAGGTGCATTCAAACAAAGAACACGGCCATGGTAACCACCAGTGCACATCTTAAATTTCCGATCAAAAACCAAACCCTAAACATAAAACGAAAACAAAGTCTAGGATAAGAAGACTTACGCAGATGAAGGTTTCCATCGCGACGAAGAAGCGCGAAGATTTGCTCCGGGATGGTTGCTCGCCATCTTCGATGGCGACGAAGGAGCGTGACGGAGAGTCGAGTTCGAGTAGCGGCTGGGAGTGGGAAGTGTTCCGTCACGAAGATGGGCTGGAAAAAAGGGTTTGGAACCCTTTAATCGAAATTGAAGGGTAAAGAGGTAAAATGATATGTTTTATCCCAAATCACAGTAAATCCGTGCAAGAAAAATGGCTACCAAACAGTGGTTATGCATATCTTCTAGAATCTGTTATTAAGATACCAAACGGAGGACAAACATAGTTATCACTCGGTTATCCGGACCCGGGATAACTATCAGATAAGTGCTATCCGATTACCAAACGGGCCCTTAGAAAATGTCTAGTGAACGCGTGAGAGTATCTTTAATTTTTGGTAATCGCACAACCAGGAATTAGTTAGAATTATTCTTATCCAGCTATCTAATGCACACCCATAGTACATTCCTTGATTTGGTAGGAGATTAGATATACATAAGAATTGAGAATACAACAAGCGATTTGGTAGGTGTTAATAAATTTTATTATAATGAACTTGATAAATTAATGTACAATATTTTGGAGGGGGATAACAAAATATTGTTACACCTCAACCTCAAGAGGAATTCACTATTGATAGAGTTTGTGAATGAGTGTAGAGATTTTTACATCTCTTGAACTTCTCAATTATCTCTACTAACTTAGTGGGTTAATGGCTCAACTCTCCATTTTCTCCACTAAGTTAGTGGGATCATAGACTTGAAAGGTAAAATCTTTTCCCCTTCATCTCCTTTATCAATTTCCCATTCAAGCAATAGCATATTATTAATAATATGCATTGTCAAAATAATGTATTATTATTATTTTTTTCAACGGGTGATAACAAAATTTCGTGTGAATTACATATGTTATGATATTTTAATCTCCAAAAGCTCGAACCTGTACACAAAGTCACTCCCCTTTGATCCTTGTATAGTTACGCCACTTTTCACTCTAATATCATAACAAACAATTATGGATCAAGCCCAAACATATGTGCTTGTATTGATCAATATAATTTGAATACGAGTTATTATAATAAAAAAACTAAAATCCAAATCAATTGGTTTAGCTTTCGTAATTTATCTTCTCTTTCTTCTTCTTCTTTAATTCCCATAAGACAATTAATTCTTCCAACTGGATTGAAAACATGCGCTCTTATGAATTGATCATTCATATCAAACCTGGAAATGACATTCGAAATGATTGTGTTGGATGGCGGGTGGGATCAACTGTCAATTATCACACTGAAGATCAACCAAGCATACGAAACAAGGTCCAAGGACGATGCTCGTGCTAAATGTTGTCCAAATCGTGATGGGACGGCACCGTTTTGCAACAATAGAATTCTTATTTTTAGGTGAGGCAGCTGGCAGCAAAAAAAAAAAAAAAAAAACTCCGTAACCCTCCCTGTCGGTATAGGGTAAGTAAAACGAAACGGAAGTGTAATTTTTTTTAGGGGATTTAGAAATATTAGAACAATAATATAATAATATTAAAAATAATCAATCATTAAATATTATAAATTAATTTTTTTTGAAACTTTTAGGGTGCAATTTTATAAAGATTTAACAAATTCAGTCCAAGTTGTGTGAGATGGGACTCTTGTCAAGTGTGTGTGACCAACTTATAAGAACGATGCGGATTAACCTCTTAAAATTTTAGTATTAATGTGATTAATGATAATTTTACAAATTTTTATATATTAAATTGTATTTGTGTGTATAATTTATATGGGCAATATTCTTAACCAGCCGTGCCCCTATCACTGTGAGAGGCTTCGCCACATCATCAATCCCAGAGGACGGATTTGCTTGTAATCAGTGTGGAGATAAGATTTTGAACAAAATTGTTGAGATCCCAATCGGGGGCAAATACTCAAATCAAGGGGTTACACAAATTTGTAAAACATGATAGGGTATAACCAAGGGACGGATCTAGAAAAAAAATATAGGAGAGGCAAAAAAAAATTTTAGGGAGAATTTTTTTTGGTACGAGAGTCCAATATTTTTTTTGATGATAAATAATATTTTGTACTAACATATTTAAATTTTTTGAGATTTAAATACATTATTTGAATGAAACATTACTAAAATTTGACCCTAATACATTAAAAAATATTTTCTAAATATATTAAAAAAAATTGGCATAAATATATTTAAAAGTATCCAAAACTTTTGGAAAAATCCGCCCTAGGTATAACAATGTTACTTTCAGTAAAAATGAAAAGGAGAAGAACCGAATGAGATTTGGTTGCATTGATTTGACCCAAGGGAATAATTTAATGGCCCACCATGAGTTTTTTCATGTGCCTGCTGCCTCCCTTAAATAACTTTAGTGAAAGATGAGCATGAGCGGAAATGGGAGGTAGGGATGA
>JAOWBN010216915.1:0-25368 GCA_028565015.1 Pinguicula moranensis
ATCCACCATTTCAAATGTCTTCGTCAAGAATGGAGGTGGGCCCATCTCGTACAACGCCTCCATCGGCCTCGGCTGTCCCACCTCATATTCCGACGCCGGACGATCACCTGCATCTTCCCAAACAATTGTGGCTGAAGACTCACCAGGGTACTCTTCTTTAACTGGAAGTAATGATTCCATTGGTACAGAGATTGAAGGGAAAATAAGAAAGAAATTACGAATTCTATCATGAATCAGTGGACAGGAAATGGAATTTGACCAAGTTTAGGTCAAGATGGTACGATGGAATTGTTTGGAGGAAAATGAAAAAGGGTTGAGTTTTATCCCGTTGAAAGAGTGAATTGGTCGGAATCGGAAAGGTCTTGGAGCCATGTCAAACAACAAAAGGAGGTTTTATTATAGGAGGGAGACACTTGCAGACTGCAGTGCAGTGGAAGTGGAACCTTCCATTAGAAATATCTGCTCTGCAAGACTGCAATAGAAGGTTCTAGATCTCCACGTTAGCTAGTCTAGTAGAACTTTTCATTTGTTGAATTTTTATTAGATCGTACCCGGAATGTTCTAGAAGGGAAGTGGAGTCGATGTGATAGGCTCCAACCCTAAATCCTCATAGATTAAGGGGGTGTTTTGCGCAGACCCTCTTATGTTTATAATTGAATTATAAGAACTTTTTTTGAAAAAATGAAGAGTTAATTTTGGCGAAAAAGGTGATTATAAGAAGATTATAATTTTAAGAAGGTTGCGCAAAACAGGGCATAAATAAGTTCTTTAATTGAAAAAAAAGTTATTTGACTGCTAATACTCGGCCCATTTTAATTTAATTTTATATTCGACTTTGTTCAAGAAATTAATACAGCGGCTGCCAAAGAAAAGATGCTCCCGATTTTCTACAGATGGACTGGGATGAGGGACCTTGATCATGGAAGGTTATTTTCTCTTTCTGGTGGTTTTCTTAAAGTTGCTCAAGTTTGTTACATTATTAATTCACAGTAGAGTAAAATTTTCTAATTTCATTTTTATGAACTCAATTTGGGGATTTTAAACAAAAACTGTGGACATTCTTCCGGATTTTATTGGTTAAGACTGTTTTTTCCTACGTTTTGGTGTTTTGCCATCTAAGGAACAATTTCTGATACAAAGAAATAGTTGTATGTAGGTTCAAGGTGACATTATCATCGATTATAGATGGATCATTCCCATTTGAATTATTGAGGGAAGCACTGATACCAGCAATTCTTATCTAGATCCAACCTCAATTTTGGTACTACAGCGGCTGTTGTACTTCAAGCAGATACTCAAATTCTAGTTGCCAATGTAGGTGACTCAAAAGCATTTTTGTGCACTGAAGTATATCAGTCTCAAGGTCAGACTATTCTCATGCTAATATTATAAGTCTATTTCTTATACTGGTAATCGGGAATCTCTGGCATTTTTCATTGTAGCTTCATCATATAGACTGATATGCCTTGCATTTGAACAATGACTAGCTTTTCAGTTGAAGGCATATATGCCTTATTGGTTCTTTGTCTTTTGAATTGCAGCAACTGTATCTAGGCTGGCCAGACAGCAGAGAAGTAGTGGTGTTTCCGCTTCCTTACCTTTATGGAATACCGTCAATTAAAGTCAATGGCATCTGATCGATGGAAATTTTTTATTGCCAAGGAACTTACAAATGATTATCTTCCTGCTAGAGATGATGAAAAATCACGGGTTGAATCTGCTGAAGGTCGTATTTCTAATTGAGTCGACGGGCAGTTAGCTGTATCCAGAGTAATCGGAGATGTTCAATTTAAAAGGTCAGACCATTCGTGTGAAGAAATTTCATTCTTCAACCTGATGCAGTCTGGTGTCTTGGTTATTTGGTACTATAGTTTACCACTTTGTGCTTCATGCTTGGAGATATGATACTGTTTTGAGTCTTACAGTTTTGGTGTAATAGCTGTACCTAAGGTCACATATTGGCGGCCTTTGACCGCCAATGACAGCTTTGTAATCGTTGCATCTGATGGTTTTTTTGAAAAGCTTAGTCTCCAAGACATTTGTGATGTTTTGTGGGAACCACTTTCTAATTTCACTAGGCCACCAAAGCGCAATTCTTCATGTTTATTTTCATGAGCGGATTGCTTCATTAATACTGCTTTTGGTGGGGGAAGTATGGATAACTTGGCAGTGACTATGATTCCAATGCGAGCAAGGGGTTCATTGGTAGGCAACAGAGGATATGCATACTTGGCAGCAGAATTAACAGTGGAAGTTTTAACAGTTCAGGTGATTCACTATTCTTTATCACTTGAAGTAGCATGCTTTATCGTGTGACTATAGTATTATTTGTTCAGGAGTCGAGTATTTCTGAGTAGCCAAAAGGATTAAGGGATTATTATCTGAGCTGTGTCTCGATCAAAGAATAATATGTAATGCTAGAAAGTTGCTCTTCTCAATGAAGACTATTTACTTGTGGTTGTTTCTTAGTGTAATTGTTTCTGTTAATGGCTTTTGTAAAACTTTCACCGGACCAGAGTCTTTGTCAATCTGAAATTTGATCATGCTAATTGATTGCAGATTTTTGCACTTGTTCTGTAGTTCGGATTTCTCTGTTGTAGTCTTGTTGGTATTTTATTATTTAGGTAGTTATCTGATAGGGTTATTTGTTTATCTGACAGAGTTAGAGTTGAGTAGAGTTCTATAAGATTTACGATTCTAGATTTAGTTAAAATTTGAGTTGTAGTACTATATATACCCAAGGGATTATGGTTAATAAAGTACGAATTTTTCTATTATTTATAACATGGTATCAAAGCCAAAAATATTTCCCAAACTCTAATCTACATCACTGGGCTTTAGCACTAATCGGACAGCTAGTAGGGTTTGCAAACTCAAAAAGTCTTTATATGGGTTGAAACGATTTCCTCGAGTTTGATTTGACAGTTTCAGGTAGGTAATGATTGATATGGGCTATCAGCAGACTAATATTGACCATAATGTATTCTTCAAGCGATATGGATGTCGTAACTTGATGCTTACAGTGTATGTGGATGATAGGATCATTACTGGTGACGATGATGGTGAAATTGCGAAGCTAAAGATGAGACTGGGCAAGAAATTTGAGGTGAAAGACTTGGGCAACTGAATTACTTCCTTGGGATTGAAGTGACTCGTGGGCCAAAATGGATTGTTTTGTTGCAAAGGAAATATGTTCTAAACTTGCTCTAGAAGACAAGTATTCTGGGTTACAAGCCTGGCAGTATGCCAATTGATTAGATATCAAAGTTGAGTGCAGAAGCAGCGGAGCCAGTTGACAGAGAAAGATAGATTGGTAGGTCGATTGATATATCTGAACCATACCCGACCGGATATATCCTTTGTTGTGAGTGTGGTAAACAGATACATGCACGATCCTAGGAAGGGTCACCTTAATGCAGTATACTAGATACTGAGGTATCTGAAAAATGCACCAAGGAAGGGGCTGATCTTTCGAGATAATGGGCATCTTAACATTGTGGACTACTGTGATTCGGATTGGGCTAGCTATGCTCATGACAGGAAGTCCACGTTTGGATAATGCATGTTCGTTGTAGACAATCTAGTCTCCTGGAGGAATAAGAAACAACCAGTAGTGACTTATTATACGGTTGAAGCAGAGTACAGAGTCATGATCCCGAGTGTTGTAGAAATGATGTGGTTGAGATCCATGATTTTTGAGTTTAAGATGGATCAGAAGTCTCAGATGAAGTTATGATGTGACAATAAATCAGCAATCAGTATTGCCAAAAACCCCGTGCAACATGATAAAATCAAGCATGTGGAGATTGATAGATTCTTCATCAAAGAGAAGTTGAGCAGTGGACTATTGGAGTTGAGACACTTCACCACCAATGAGCAAGTTGTTGATGGTTTGACGAAGGGTCTTAGTTTTCTAGATTTGGATAGACTTTGTAACAAAATGAGTTTAGTTGATATTTTTCGCCTATCTTGAGAGCGAATGCCGATATTTAGTTAATTAGGGATTTAAATATAATTATGGAAAACTGTGTGTATTTAAGCCCTAGGGCTATTCTAAAATAAACAAAATTTTATTTCTAAACTTTCTACTACAGTCCAACAATGCAATTTGTAATTTACATCTAACGCCAATTGACAATACAATTTTTTTTTACCTTTAACTGCAGTTTAGCACATATTACTATCACGGTTATATTCCTGATCTTGTGTATTTTTTGATAATGGAGTTCTATTTGATAACAACAACCCCATCTAGTCAACTGTGTTCCAAGTGATATTTAAATAAAATAGTGTAGATATGATATATTTTTATGCAAATTGGCACAGCGACCACCTTTAAAAGGTCGGTGTCTGGCCTATGCTGTAGAACTTATATCCTTTCGCAGGTTGAAGGAAAGTACAACAATTTTGTATGCTTTTATTTGTCGTTGAACCTCGATGTGAATGATGGTTACACATTTTGGGTCCATACAGATGACCAAGGAGTCTGTATCGGTCCAATCACCTGCTTTAAGTGGATCTGATCATTTTTCTTGGAGTAAGCTTCATTTTAAGTTCATAGAACTCGACTAAATCGTAGTGCCATTGATGTATGACGCATTTACTGTTGATAGAAAATGCTTTTGTGCAAAGTTAAAACAGCTTTTATACTGAACTTTGTATTTATTAATAGTTGAATTATCTTCTTGCTTGCTTGCGTTATTTGTTAGTGAAATATTTAATTGTTTGGTTTTTTCCTGCTGCAGGTGGACCACTGGATGTGTACAATGATCATCAAGCGCGTTTGTATTTTGGAATGTATATCGATAAGGATGAGAATAGATTCCCTTCAACAATACAGGCCAAAATGAGCGTGAAACATTTGGCACAAGGTAGATTGGGTGGTTTGAGATGGTTTGTTTGTCTCCGGTAATTTTTTATTGGGTGGTTTGAGATGGTTTGTTTGTCTCCGGTAATTTTTTGGTTTGTCTTGACGAGAACATGGAAAATGAGCAGGCTGCCGTGAGATGGTTTAATTTATTGCCGGTTCTGGTTTCTGATATCTCTTTAGTAATGAATTTGATATATGGAAGGTGTAATTTTTTCTCCTGTATGGTATTCTAGTTCAGCCTTGGTTCTTCAGCATTATTGTAATCCCATTCCTTACAAGTCTTACCTGAATTATCATGCTAGTTGAAACGTAGGGTTTCATACCTCTCCACTGTAATTTTCTCATTTTAGTGGTGAATATATGCTTAATGTTTTTCTGGTTCTTCAGCATTATTGTAATTTTCTCCACACGTAGGGTTTCATACCTGTTTATTTGTCAATAATTAACAGATAGAGCAGTAATAAAATTGTTTAATGAATCTGTGCAGCAGTTGTAGGTAGACATCTTAAAAAAGAAGTTTGACCGTGGAGCTTTTGGGGAAGTTTGGTTAGCTTTTAATTGGAATTGTACTAAAGTAGCTAAAGGTCTCAAAAGGAGGAATGAAAGAAATGATTATTTGCGGCGAAATGAGCATCTGACGGCAACTACACCGAAGATTGCAACGCCAGCTATTCTGATGGAAATATGTTCATTCTGAAGAGGATAATGGTAAATAAATTTCATATTGGCAAGCATCCCATTAATTGCAGATTTACGTTCAACATGGTAATTTTCCATGGATCTCATTTCTAGTCTAGATATTCTTAACCTTTTAGTAGGACTCTTATAAATATTGATGGATTAGAACATGTTATAGTTGGATGAGATTTCATATGTTATTTTGTGAAGTAGTCATGTGGTATAGGGCATTTATCATATTTTTATATTTTTATTGGTTTTCTTTGTTAGTATTGTTGGGATATGGGTTTAGGCCCATCTTTTAAGTTATTCCAAGGAGACAATTTGTTTATGTACCTATATAGGAATAGAATTGTAGTAGTGAATTTGGTAGTTGAATATGACCTATCGTGCTTCGCGGTTAACTGGTGGTTTACTGTTGGTCATAAATTTTTACCCCCTGTTTGATAATGGTCACACGGGATAATGTGTGCGAGAAAGAAATTGTTTGGTACTGAGGGATAACTGAAGATTTGTCCTTCCACAGCCTTTTGATGCCTGTGGTGGGCATTATTTTTCTTTCACTTGCAGATGTACCAGAACCGTAAAATGCAAATGAAAAGACACATCACATATTGATGTAAGAAGAAAAGCGCTAAAATTTCATACAAACGTCGTGAGGAACTTTGAGACTGGTTGTGTGCAGAGAATATATGACTTGTATCCATTTCTATCCGGTCCATTTCTGGTCAGGATCTCGAAGAGAACCCACTTCTACACCTCATCGCGTTTTGGGTCACATCTTCGATGAACTCGAGCTTCTTCCTGTTGATCTCCTCCACAGCAGTCGGTATTCGACTTGTGCAGGTGTTCTCTGGGTGCCGCAGGCATAATGGTTTTGAGTTCTTTGGGAGAATGAATATGCAAAGATGTATGTGTGTTTTGTGGATGACGAAGAGAGAAGAAGGGGATACAAGGTAATGCTATAGAATATTTGAAATTCATGGATATTTAAGGTAACTTCACAGGGGATATTATCGGGATAACAAAATTTGCCTATTTTTGGATGGACAAATTTTTCGGAGTTAGCATTGTGTTATCATGTGCCGCGTCGAAATTCGTAGAGCCTCGGGATAAGTAGTTTATGTGCACCAAACCAGAGTAAGAGATGGATAACCCTTGGTTATCATACATAATCAGCCTGGAAAACCGATACCAAACGTTCCCCAAAATCATAGAATTATAGATGAAGTAGAATTATAAAAGTAGTTTAAGAATTAGTTAAAGTTATAAATTATATATACCCAAGGAGATAAGATAAATTTTTCATTATTTTCAACTTGGTATTAGATTCAACTTAACCCTAGCACTAGCAAAAACGTTGCCCCGCATCTCTCTTCACCGCTGGCAATCGGTGTTGACCATTGTTAACTACTATTGACCAGCGATCGCCACTATCATCGGACTGACCGTTGACCCGCCAACCACCATCTCTATGCAGCCAGTATGGCAGAAGATATAAGTATGTTGGCTATCCAATGATATACTGAAGGTCTTGGTTCATTCTTTCTCTCTTTTTGGAAGACCTGTATGGTCTCCATTGTCCCATATTTGGAAGATTTGTCCAATCTCCATTGTCTCTTCCAGCGCACTATACAGAGGAGTGTGTTTCATGCCAGTAGTAAGTTTTTTGTTCCCGTGTTAATTATGTTCGTGTGACATCATGGGGATCCTCCAAAAGATCTTTAACCAACGAAGTTTGCTGACTCTCACACGGATCTGTCTCTCTCACACGGCACATCGTGTGACAAATGTCCTGTTGAACGAGAAGAATTTTCATGCATGGTCTACCAATCTTGAGTTGTTTCTAGGTGACAAACGGAAGCTTAGTTGGCTTCTTGAATGAAACCCCCCAAAAATATGATGTGAAGGGTTATGAGGAATGGTGTGTGGATAACTGTGTGATCTTGGGTTAGATGTTTAACTCCATAGAAGCATCGGTCTATGACATGTTTATGTATCACAAGATTATGTCCAGTCTCTGGGTTGGCCTCAAAATGATATATGCGAATGCGTGCAATGACTCTCAGGTCTTTAAACTTCACTAGGACATCCGTCGTGCTTCCTAGGTTACATTGGGATTATCTGTTGCTGATTATTTTGGCTATCTGCAGAGACACTGGGGGAGCTATCTCAATATGGGCCTCTGAGTATCTTTAAGTGCAACCATGATGGTGAGGTTGAAGCTAAATGCCTTGATCGTTGTAGGACATATCAGTTCCTGATGGGCTTAAAGCTCGAATTTAGATCTTGAATATTTGGCCTCTGGCCTCCTTCTTTTGATGCATTTGCCATAGTTGATGGTGATGAGAGCCAGTATGGCTTTTTCCCTCCAACTGCTGCGGTTTTCGGTCCCTTTCACTTGCAGGCTGCTGATCAGATGACCTTTGTGATACCTTTTGGCCAACGTTCTACTCATCCTTATTGTCAGCACTATTACAAAGAGTCACACTATTGATCGATGTCTTTCTCTCCATCCGGAGTTAAAGAAGCAATTTGATCGGACCCGTGCAGTTGGTCGAGGTGCAGGGCGTGTAGGGGTGTTCCTCGGGTGGGAGCAATTGCTAAAAGTATGCCTACTGCTTCGGACTTTAGTCAGTTTCAGTCCCAGATGATTCAACTTCAATCACGTTTAGAGTTGATGGCTACCTCTTCGGCTTCACATCCCACGACCATTGTTGTTGCTGTAGGTACTCCTATTTCCCTTCATGGTAAGTCTACTCATCCTGCTTGGATTCTGGATTCGGGAGCAAATAGTCATATGACCGTTGAGTTGTCCACTTTTACTTCCTCATTTACTCCCATAAACGAGTCTATCCATGTCGTTGATGTATCTTCCATCCCCATCAAAAGTCAGGGCAATGCTCAATTATCTCCTCATATCACTCTTTCATCTGTTTGTTGTGTCCCTAATTTTGCCTTTAACATTCTGTTTATACATCGACTTGCTAAAGATCATAATTATGTTTTTGTTTTTATGTCCCATTGTTGTTATTTGTAGGACCTGAGTACGAAGAAGATTTTTGGTAGGGGGCATGAGCCTGGCGGCCTCTTCTATTTTGGTGATCTTCCATCGTCCTGGATATATCTTTCCTTGCAAACTAGTGCCTCTTCGTTTTCTTCTATTTTGTTGAATTCTAAAATTGTGTTTTCTCTCCAAAGACATTAAATTTGTGGCATGCGCGTTTTGGTCATGCAAACTTTTAGTATCTGTTTTGGTTATTTTCAGTTTTAAATAAAACTTGCAAGAATTCTAATTTTTGTTGTGTGGTTTGTAAATTGTTTAAACATACCTGCACGTCTTATACTCGTATACACTGAGCACCTAGCACTTTTAATCTCATTCATTTTGATATTTGGGAACCTTTATCTATCACATCCTTCTCACAAAACCGTTATTATGTCACACCCATTGATGATCATACGCGTTGCACCTAGTTTATCTCATGAAAAATAAATCTGAAGTTTTCTCTCATTTTCGCACCTTCTTACTAATGGTTAAAACTCAATTTCATAATTGTGGTGCAATAACAACAGTCATGGGACCTGAACCCGAAGAGGAAGACATCATCTCGAGGTGTATTGAAGTTGGGCCATCTGGGATTGAAGTTGGCTGAAATCTGATGTAGTAGGTACACTTTCAGCAATATTTTTGGCAACTGCTCCCACCCGGGGAGCTCTCCTACCACATCCTGCCCCTTGACCAGTGATAAGGTCCAATCAAATTATTTCTTTAACTCCACGTTAAGTAAAAAATAGCAATCAATAATGTGGCATTCTTTGTAAGAATGATGGCAATAGAGGCGAGTAGACCGCTGGCCGGAATGTACAACAAAGACCATCTTATCAGCAGTATACAAGTGAGAGGGCCCAGAAATCGCAGTAGTTGGAGGGAAAAGGACACCTCGCTGCTCATCACTTTCAACTATAGCAAATGAATCAATTAAAGTGGGCATAGGTGTGGTATTAAGAATTTGAGTTCAAAGAGACTCAAATTCGAGCTTCAGGCCCATTAAAAACTTATATGTCCTGCACTGATGCAGACATTTTGCTTTTACCTCACTATAATTGTTGCACGAAAAATCACTCAGAGGCTCATACTGCTATAACTCCTCCCAACGTCTCTGCAAATAGCCAAAAAAGTTAGCAACAGATAGTCTCAAAAATACCTGAGACGCACTACTGATATCCTGTTGAAGTTCAAAGACCTGAGAGTTATTGTGGGCATGCACATAAATCCGTTTGAGACCAATACAGATACCAAATATCGTCTTATGAAAAATAAGCATATCATAGGCTGATACTTCCATGGAGTTAAACATCCACCTCAGGATCAAAGAGTTATCAGTTCACCAATCTTCATATGCCTTCACATCAGATTTCTCTGGGGGCTTGTTTGCATCAAGAAGCCAACTAAGGTTTTGTTTGCCCTCCAAAAATAACTCTAAACTATTAGACAATGCCTGGAAATTCTTCTTGTTTAAAGGAACACTAGTGACACTTTGTGCCATCATGTATACGTGAGATAAATCTATAAGATTCGGTGGGCTTCCCCGTTGAAATATCTTTTGAAGGATCCACCATGGTGGCATACAAATAGAATAATCACGAGAACAAAGGTAAAAAAATCTTACTACAAACACTCTGCTCTGGGTAATACGGCAAATGAGACAATGGTGATCAGACAAATCTTCCAACTTATCAAATTTTCTCAAACTTAAACCTTTGATTGTCTTCAAGCAAAACACTAAACCTCATTAAAAATCTTAAGGCAACCCCCCATGGCGATACATTTAAACTCAATTCCGCAACCACAGACAAAAACCAAGAAGTCATGCATCATCACACACGGTCACTCCATACAAGAAAACTACTCAACCAAGAAATTGACAAAGTGGGCGTGTGGGTTATCCATTTGTGTTGAAAATCTCCTTCTTAGGTACTAAGATTGAAGATTCATCCTTATCAACTCTCCAACCTTTTTCACCACCCTCGCGTTTTGCCAAGGCAGTCACCGATTGAGATAGACATTATTTTCAAAGCCAATACATAAGCTCTTTATCAAAATCAAACAATCGAGAGCACCAATACATACAACAATTTGAGAGCATTTATATACATCAAGCTGCTCTTTTCTTTGGAATAGCTCTCTGGAATTTGGAGTGCACATATATAAATGGCTCACTATTAAGTAAAACATAGGACATACTTTCATTTTTTCTGAGTTTTTTTTTTGCTTCTTCCTATCCATCACTTGTCCTGACTTGTTTAGGCTCAGAGGGACTACTCCTAATTGAAGAGTCGCTCATTATTCCTAGTCAATCAAAAACTTCATCCAGATCAATCCACTTTCATAGGGTCCTCACAATGCCCAATTATCAATTCTCATCAACGAACAATTCTCAACTACTTCATGCGCCAATGCATGGATAATACAATATGCCTAGGTACTACATGTTTACGAAGCGCATATAACCAAATAAGGAAACTCAACTGACAAGAAAAACACAACCACACTATTACTCAAAAGGTAAACAAAATAGTCCAGTTCAAAAGAATAAAACAAGTAAACAAAACAGATAGAAAAAGAAGTAAAAACAATAGAAACAAATGTATCTGGTGCACCCCTCCTCAAACTTAACCGACATTGCCCTCAGTGGAGAAAAATAAATAAGCAATTAAAAAAGTACTCCCATGGGGCTATCGGTTGTGTTCTTCAGAAGGACTCAGAGTCAGAGGCCACATCCTCCGCCTCCTCAGGAGAAAGAGGTATGCCAGAGTGAAGGGATGGGGTGATAGTGTCATTGAAAACTGGAGGCCTCGGGTTGCTGCCATGAGGACTATGTTGGGTAGCCAAATTTAAGGGCTGGTACGGGGTAATATTGTACTTTCAGTCCAGAGAGTGATAGAGTTGTAATTTTTGGTAAGTTCGTTGATCGAGGGTTTTCATTAATAATTACCGTGGCATAGTGATTTACAGGACATGGCTCGAGAAATTTGGGGCCGTGGCCTAGAGGTTATAGAGTCTTTGCTTCAACTCCATTTAGTGCCTCGAACAACATCTCTTTTCTTTATTGACTTCCAGCCACTCACACCTACATCACATCAAAAATTCCAATTAGTGTGTTTTCAAATTGATCCTACACATAAACATGTAAAACAACTAATAAAAATTAAACTAAGTTAAATCTATTACTCCCAAGCAAGTATGAACCACCTCCTCTCCAAACTTAAACTTTATGATAGTTATCAAAATAGGTGCATCAATGAATGTGAGAGAGGAATGGGACACATCCCTGGTTGGACCAAAAAGGCTTGGGTTGCCTCCCAAGAAACATTTCTTTAACGTCGCTAGCTTGACCTCAAGTTGGTTCAATCTTTAAGGTGAATGACGGCTTTGTCATTCACAAAACACCACCATCGAAATAAGGCTTCAATCATTGGCCATTCACCTTGAACGTTCCCTTCTCGGGGTGAGAAATTTTGATGGCTCCATGAGAAACACTTGAACGATTTCAAAAGGACCCCGACCAACTAAACTTCAATTTGCCTGAAAATAACCGAAGCTTGGAATTGAATAACAACACTTTTTGCCCTGGATAGAAATATCTTCTCGAAACGTCTTTATCATGCCATGTCTTGGTTCTATCTTTGTAGATCCTTGCATTCTCATATGCATCATTCCTTAACTCATCCAATTCATTCAATTGAAGGGTGTATTTTTCACCGGCTACTTGCATGTCGAAATTCAACTTTCACATAGCCCAATATGCGTTGCGTTCCAGCTCTAAAGGAAGATGGCAAGCTTTACCGTATACCAAGCAATATGGAGACATACCTATGGGTGTCTTGTACATGGTTCTATACACCCAAAGTGCATCATCCAACTTTCCTGCCCAATCCTTCCTCGAGAAACTCACCATTTTTCAAGGATTTTCTTGATTTCATGGTTGGAAATCTCAGCTTGTCCATTAGTTTGTAAATGATACGCCAAAGCGGTGCGATGACGAACTCCATATTTGGTGAGTTAAGCCTTGAATTGTTTGTTATAGAAATGTGTTTCAACATCATTAATGATGCATTGAGGTATGTCAAACCAAGAAAATATGTTCTTTCAGATAAATTTCAAAACAACCGCAACATCATTGGTTGGAGTAATAATTAGAGTTCGGCATACGTGCAGTCCGGGCCAAATCGGACTGCCCGTTTTCAAAAATGGCTTAAGACCTGCCAAATTAGATTGGTCCATTTAAAAAATGGCACTAAACCAACCATTTTCTCCCATTTTGAAATGGGCCTAAACTGTATCCGAATATTGTTTTTAAACCGTTTTCACCCGTATCTGCACGTTGTTAAAAAAACAAATTAAACCGTTACAACATGTTTAAACCATTCCCACACATTTTCGAAAATGATGAAATTAATTCGTTTTAACCTGTTTAAACCATTTTTTACCATGTTTTCACCCATTTTAAGATATCCTACACCCGTTAAACCCTAAACTAAACCCTGAGTTATGAATTATAAATTACAAACTTATATAAATTTATAAACTTAATGTATGAAACTTAAACTTATAAATATGTATAAACTTATAAACTTAGGGTATGAAGATGAACTATAAATTACAAAATTATATAAACTTATAAATTTAATTTATGAACTATAAACTATACTATAAACCTATAGACATATATTAACTTATAAACTTAGGGTATGAAGATGAAATATTAATTATAAACTTATATTATAAGTTATAAGTTTATTTTTATAAATTTATACCTATAAATATTGTATTGAATTATAAATTTATATTCTTATAATTCAAAATCATATTCCTAACCCTAACCCCTAAATTGCCATGTATGTTTAAACTCGGAATAATATATACAGTATGTATAAATTTACAAGAAAAATATATTATAATCATTTAAAATTTGGTTTAGTCTTCAAAACCTTTTCTTCTAGCTCAGAGCTCACCAACTCACCTTAATTTGCACAAAAATTTAGTAACAAATATTTTTATCTTTTATCATTTTTCTAAAAAGACTATGCACTTTTTGAAACTAAAAGGCAAACAACAATTCTGTTACTTTATAACATCGAAATACGCCCCAAAACCAATAACTAGCAAGACGTATTTACCAAAGTTTAGAGAATACATTGAACAACAGACAATCAAGGCAAGGGCAGGGGCACGAGCACGAGTAGGAGCAGGAGCATGAACAAGAGAAGAGCAGGGGCAGGAGTAGGAGCAAGGGGTCTCCTGCCTCATCATCATCAAGAAAATAATTTTCAAGTTCCCCTATTCCTAATTCTTTAAGTTTGTGGTCCTTCAATTCCTAATCTTTAATCAATGTAAGCATTTGTACTGTAATAGCTGACAAGTTAACCCTCATCTCTTCAACAATCCTTCCGGTGCAACTAAATGTAGATTTTGATGATACAATGCGTTGGGATTCAAGGGCATGATTTGGAAAATTTTGAGATTCCCAAAATCGAACTTAATTCGAAACATAACCCATGTATACGTGTATTCATGCTCAAGGTGAAGGGATTCAAGAGAAGTAACCTCGAATTCACTGTAATTTGAGATCACCCGTGAGTTTCCTCGAAACCCGTGGATCAAAAAAGTCACCAAAATAGGAAACTCTCTATGTGTTCACTCCCCAGCGACCTGAAACGCGGCTGCTAGACCACGGCACAACGACTGGAACGGTGACGAGCTTGGCAGCCAACGCTCGATCGAGAAGGAGTTTCGCGAGAAGACGAGAATGGGATAAAGATAGGAAATCTCTCACCTCACATGAAATCTCATTTCATGTTTTATAGTTTGTCTATTGGGCTCGAATTACTTGAGCCCAATAACTAATTAGAGGTGGACCCGATTAATTCAAGCCCATTTGTCTTTTCCCATATGCTGGGCTCAATTAAATCGAGCACAGTAGCCATAAATTGAGTTGGTCCCACCGAGACTCAATTTTTCTCGTATCCGGGTTATTGAATTAATTAATCATATTTAATTCATCTCGACACGATCTCGATCCATTTGCAAAATTAATTATGTCTCACATAATTAATTCTTTATACTTCAATTCGCCAGATGGAGCAACCCAGTAAGATCCATATTAAGATCCATATCCAAATCGGTAATAAATTATTCTCATTAATTTATAAATCATAAGCGGCATCTAGAAATGCATTATGATCCCATCTAATATGGACAATTCGTGATCCTTTAATCCCATTTATTATTAATTCTTTTGTCACTCAATATCCAATAATTAATGTCAAGCGTAGGAATATGTCATCATTGATAATTAATTACTTTCTTGATTTTCAGTACATAATTGTTAATATGTGACTATCCCATAATCGCAAATGCTTGCGTAACAACTATTACTGCATCAAGGAGCCCAAGGATATTAATAATCTCATCCAAGATGAGACGGACAAAAGTATCATCTTGATAATTCATAACTTCCAACATGAATCGTGCATATTCGGAAAACATACCTTTGTAACCCCTTGGTTAAAAAGAGTGTTTGATAACCTCACATAATACACATTCATCACTCAGAATTATGAATATATCAGATAACTGAATTAATACTATATGACTTTGCTGATGACACAATCCAAATAGCAAGTCAATATGGGTCAAGTCCAATACTCATGTACCCCGTACATTCATATTTCATGTGATTAAATAGATACATCGTATCAATGATCTGTGAAACAGGATCATACATTAATCCACATGCTAGTCCATATAGTCATCTAGTTGTTCCTTTGTTAATGACTTTAGTTTATGAACTAATTTAGAGTTTTGATTAATTCATACAATTTGAGTCCTCAACCCAAATGATCCATAATATATACAAAACTTAAGAAACAAAATGATATATATTATTCAATATACATAAAACTAACAAGTGCACCATAAACTGATTGGTGCTCTAGGTCACTAACCAATACAGTGGATACCAGAATGCTGAATATGTCTTTCGCCATATGTGCTAGTACAGGGCATTGTATCTTGTGACTCTCCCACTATAGTAAAAGGTTCAAGTTATGTCTATCTTTTGTATTAGGCAATTCAAACCTTATGTGGAGCTAATTATTTAACTCAAAGTATTGAGTCTGAGATGGACCAGCCTCATCGAACATTCTTCAAGTTCAATATCCTTTAACACATGCCACACACTACTTAATTTCATCCTTTCTAGTGATCATACTTTGTATACATTTCCTTCATACCAGCCTCAACTGTGGTGGCAATAGGCATTTTTGGTTCTCCTAATCCCAACCACTTGCTAATCTTTGCAACTGCACATGTAAACTTAGCCAACTTTGCCCTAGAATCCAATATCCATACCAATGAATACAACAAAGGAGGTGTATCCCAGTACTCCATAAACTTACTCATCATAGGAGGAATAGTATCTTTAATAAACTTATCATCTTAGTGGTTATGGAGATTCAGCGCCATGAGTACAGGTTGGTGCATTACTACTAGAGATGTGGGTAATAACTACCTGACAAAGTCAAGGTAGCATCATAGAAAACTCTGAGAAAGTCAACTATCATGACACATAGATCTCAATCATCAAAGGTTATTTCTTCTGGAGGACGAACAGAAAGAGGCTGCATCTATTGTTTTATGAAATACTGCATAATTGGCATCCTATACACGGGCGTTCTCTTAAGATAATATAATGTGGAGTTCCATCTGATAGGCATGTAACGGTCAAATATACAATGCAAATACATATTCAACTTTCAATACATTAATGCGTTGGTTTGACAACCTAATCCAAGTAACCAACGTTCAAACCTGAGAGTTTCACAAATCAAAATAAATGGTTAATTAGAACAAGTATAAGTATAATTGTATAAGGTTAAATAGAAAAGCTTGACAAAATAGAACCAAACATTTCAAGCATAAGGGTATAATGCTTCAAAGCCCGCTTGAACTATCATATTTATAATGTGGCGAGCACAACTCTGGTGGAGAAGAAACCCACTATTGTATGATTTAAGAGGAGCCCTGAGAGTGTCTATCACCCTTTTATTCACAAGCGCATTATCGAATACAAGTTCATAATCTTGAAGTACTTGCAAGATGGTACTAGCAATGATCGCACCAGTGTACCTATCTACAAGTCTGAACCCTATAATTCTCTTTTGCATGGTCCAATTATCATCAATGTAATGGGTCACAACACTACAATAATCTGAATGGGCTCTAGAATCCCATATATATGATGTCAAGGGAACGCAATACTTAGATGTCTTAAATCCGGCTATTAGCTCACTCATCCACTTCACATAATATTCCTCTATGTCCCTCCGAATCGCCCATTTTTAAACAAGTGGGTATGAAAATTGTCCAGTCCGAGTGAAAATGGTTTGGGCCCATTTAGCCCGGACCGAATGCCTCTCTCTTGTAGCAATTGCTTCAACCCATTTAGATACATAATCCATGGCAACTAGAATGTACCTTTGAGCAAAAGAAGGTGGGAACGATCCCATGAAGTCGAGTCACGATACGTCAAAGAGTTCCACTTCGAGGATGGGTTGTAGGGGCATCTCATTCTTTCTTGAAATTTGTCTTGTTCTTTGGTACCGGTCACATAAATATTCGCAAATGAGTGAGCATCTTTGAATAATGATGGCCGATAAAAGCCGCATCGTAAAATTTTAGTTGTTGTGCGATTGCCTCCAAAATGATCTTCGCATTCTAGTGAGTGGCAATGATTCAATATGGAGCTCTTCTCTTCCCCAGGGACTCATTTTCGAATGACTTGGTCCGAGAAGAACTTGTATAAGATAGGTTCATCCCAAAGAAAATACTTCACTTAGAAAAAAACTTTTCGTTTGTTGATAAGATAATCCTGGGGGTATGACCTTACATACAATGTAATTCACAAAATCTGTGTACCAAGGCTACTAGCTTGATTCCACTGCCAATAACCTCTCATCCGAAAAACTTTCATTGATAGGAAGTTTATCAAATGCGTACACACTGTGGTTGTGTCCTTCAAGGTGAGATCGACGATCAGCCACCAAAGTTTCAGAACCCTTATTATCCTTAATTTCCACATCAAACTCTTGTAGCAATAGAACCCATCGAATCAGCTGAGGTTTTGCATACATTTTAACCGTGAGATACTTGATTGTGGAGTAGTCTATGTACATCACAACCTTGCTCCTGAGGACATACGGCTGGAACTTGTTGAATGCAAAGATTATGGACAAGAACTCCTTCTCGGTTGTGGCATAGCTCAACTCAAGGGCATTCATGGTTCTACTCGCATAGTAGATGGTATGAAAAATCTTATCTTGATGTTTTCCAAGCGCAGCTCCCACAACATAATCACTTGCATCACACACTGTCTCAAAAGTTATCTCCCAATCCGGTGCTCAAATTATTGGAGTAGATTTGAGTTTTTCTTTCGGCATGTTGAAAGCTGTCAAATATTTCTCATCAAAGTTGAATGGAACCTCCTTCTCAAAAAGTTTGCATAATGGCCATGTGATATAAGAAAACTCCTTAATGAATCTGCGATAGAAACCTGCATGGCCCTAGAAACGTCTAACTCCCTTATCGAACAACGATGGTGGTAGCTTGATAATCACTTCAATCTTGGCTTTATCCACTTCAATCCCCAAATTTGACACCTTGTGTCCCAAAACAATTCCTTCTTGCACCATAAAATGACATTTTTTTTTTCCAATTTAGCACTAAATTGGTATCCTCACATTGTGCCAATACCACCTCTAGATTGCATAGGTAACCCTCGAATGAGGATCCAACCACAGAAAAATAATCCATGAATACTTAAATGATATGCTCCACCATATCAGAAAATATGAACATCATGCACCTATGAAAAGTAGATAGTGTATTGCATAAACCAAAGGCATGTGGCAAAAAGCAAATATATAATAGGGGCAGGTGAATGTTGTCTTTTCTTGGTCTTCCGGGACAATAGAGATTTAGTTGTAACCTGAATATCCATCAAGATAGCAATAAAATTTATACCCTGAAAGCCTATCCAACATCTAGATAATAAAAGGTAACGGGCAGTGATCCTTTCTCGTGGCTTTATTCAGAGCACTCTATAATCCATGCAGATTCTCTAACTTGTTACTGTTCTTTTTGGAATCAACTCATTGTTGGCATTAACTTCCACGGTCATACCTTCTTTCTTGGGGACATATTGGACTGGGCTTATCCAGCTGCTGTCAGAAATGGGGTACACAACCCCCGCATCCAACCACTTCAAAATCTCCTTTCTCACCACTTCTTTCATCATTGGGTTCAATCGCCGCTAAATAGCTATGAAGGGTTTGTTACCTTCTTCCAATAAAATCCTATGCATGAATAAGGATGAACTAATACATTTTATGTCAGCTAGAGTCCATCCAATGGCGCATGTATGCTCCCGAAGCACTCTCAATAAACAATTTTTCTCCAGCCAAGACAAAGTGTTTGAAATTATGACTGGAAATATGTTTGCCTTGCTAAAGAATGCATATTTCAAGTGTGAGGGTAAAGGCTTCAACTCCAGGTCTAGTGCTTTCTCAAGGGAGCTTACTTAAGGGCTTGTCTTCCTCCCAAATCTTCAAGTGCCTTTTTTCTGTGGTTAATTGGCCTCCAACCATTGGTCACACTCCTTAACTGCGAGCTCCTCCAAGATGGTAGAATTTTCACTCACTGAACAATTTTCCATATCATCTCAATTGCATTCATATCATTCTAAGGGCATGTGATAAGTGGAATCAATGTTTGAACAATTTTCTCGACGGTTATGTGTTTCATGGTTTGAAACACATTGAGGTTGACTTCTTCTACTTGAGCAAGTAACACTGGCTCACCTCTTTGGACATCAATCAATGCTCCTCCAGTAGCCAAGAATGGTCTCCCCAAATTGATGGAAATATCCCGATCTTCATACATGTTAAGAATGATAAAATCCTCCGGGAAGATGAACTTATCGACTTTGATCAAGACATCTTCAATGATTCCTCTTAGATGCTTGATAGAGCGGTCGGCCAAATGAAGAGATATGGTTGTGCGTCGATCTTCACCTAGTCCAAGTTTCTTAAAAATTAACAAGGGCATCAAGTTCATGCTTGCACCAAGATCACACAATGCTCTATCAAAGGTAGGATTGTCAATAGAGTAAATAATAGTAAAACTCCATGGATCCTTAAAGCCTTGGGAACAATTTCTTTTGAAGAATTGCACTGCATTCTTCGTTTAGAACCACAGTGTCGTAGTCTTCAAAATTCCTTTTGTTGGACAAAATATTCTTCATGAACTTCACATAGCATGGCATTTGCTCCAAGGCCCACGCAAAGGGAATATTGATGTGGAGTTTCTTGAAAACATCAAGAAACTTCCGAAACTGTTTGCCCATGTTACTTTGTTTCAACCATTGGGGAAGGGTATTGGTGGCATTTTCTCAGTATTTTGTTGAGGAAGTGGGTCTTTGGACTCTTGGTCAGTCTTCTTCTT
Organism: Pinguicula moranensis; assembly: GCA_028565015.1. Taxonomy (NCBI): domain Eukaryota; kingdom Viridiplantae; phylum Streptophyta; class Magnoliopsida; order Lamiales; family Lentibulariaceae; genus Pinguicula; species Pinguicula moranensis. Next base: position 20,115 of record JAOWBN010216915.1, read on the forward strand.
CAGGACATGGACATGTCTTGGATTCTCTTTCAACTCTTTTTCATTTCTCAAAGTTACAGCTTGACAGTGCTCCTTGGGGTTCATTTTTGTGGTGCATAGTAAGACACTTTGTGGCGCACAGTAAGACACTTTGTGGCGCACAGTAAGACACTTTGTGGCCTCTTAGACAATTGCTTTGCCAATTGCCCAACTTGAGATCCAAATTCCTCATTACCACATATTGGCCTTTAAAGTTAGCTCAGGTTTCCTGCATGAAACTACTTGAGGTCATGGCCAGCTATGCTATCAAATCTTGACTGCACTTGGTGGTCGTGGACAACTTTGTTATGAGGTCATCATTGGGAGACCTTTGAGGTGGTCTTGATGGTTGAGACTGTTGTTGAGAAGAAATTTGAGCTGTAGGATTCATAACATGTTGATTGTTGCTCGAAGAAAAATTTGGATCACCATTTCTTCTTGTATTAAAATTATTGCTCTCAAAATTGTTGGATATCTTTGTTGGTTACCCACATAGTTTAGTTGTTCTATTGGAACACTGTCCATTGAGGTCCCCTCCTAGCAATGCTCTTGGGGATGCCCTTCCCCACATATGTCGCAAGAAGGTTGTTGCAGCATCATAACAACTCTTGGCGAAAACCCTTAATCTACTAGGGTTGTCCAACAATAGTAGCGGTAGCGAATCACCGTCATCTGCTACCGCTACCGCTAACTTAGCAGATAATGATCATGAATTCGCTACCACTACCGCTATACCATTACCGTTATACCGCTAACGGTATCGATAGCGGAAATCTGCTACCGCTAATACAAAACAAAATGTCAAACTTGTATACCTCTCTCTAAACCTATACCGCCCTGTAAACAATCAACACCAGACGTCAAGACAATAAAACAAAGAAATTTCAAATCCAAAGTTGTAGCTTAACTGATGAAAAGCAGAAGTCACTAGTCAGAGGTACAAACAATATATACAAGACATAAAATAAAAAAAAATAAAAAAGAGAGAGAGACCAAGAGAACAAGAAAAACAATATGGCGTGCATTTGCAACTCAACTCAAACCTTGTAAAACTAAAAAGTCCTCACCTCAACCTCCACTTCTCTTATACAAGCACACAACAGGAAGTCAACAACAATTGCTAAAGCTAAATGATCAAAAATCTGACAGTAAAGAACTGAGACCAAAAAATTTATCATTTATGAAGCATAAAAGCAATGACAACCGAAATTTAAAACTTGAAAACTAAAATTGCTTGCAAACGGAAATTAGGAACAATCAACTAATCTCAATGCAAACCAAACCTTGTAACCTGAAAGACTAAAATTAGCTAAAAAACTGCGGAAGGAAGACAATATAAATATTGTTACAGAGTCCAGAATCATAGGACGAGTCGGAGATGCCAAATTACGGTTAGAGACATATAGGTCTATACATGTAGAAAACTTGATTGTGAGAGAGTTGTGGTAGTTAGGGCAAACTAGAGAGTCGATTGTGACTACATCTATTTATCTATTTATTTGTTTTATTTTATTTGTATTTATTTATTTTATTAGTACCTATATTTCTTTAATGTAATTATTTTCTTTCTTTTTTTTTCTTTCTTTTTCGTTCTTTTTTCAGGTTTTTTTTTTCCTTTTTTAAGACTCTTCGAACTCAGGATCTCTACAAAAATAGTGTCTTTATTTCTTTTTGGATAGAGGTATGGCTGCATACATCATGCCCTCCTTAAATTTTGCCTGCGAGCGGAATTTACTGGGTATGTTTGTTTTAGTTTGATTTAAAGTCCAGAACCTGAGAAATACATATACATTCAACATTCAATTGTTTGCTTGTCCTTTTGCAATGGCGGTCAAAGCAAAGAAGGTTGAGTGCAATAGAAGTATAACAGCTAGAATGAGATGTAGCTAGAAATATAACGGCTAGAAGTATAACAGCTACAAGTATCAACTTGGCCAAAATTAATATATATATATATATATCAACAACAACGTACCCAGTATATTACCAACTAAGTTGGTGTATGGGGGGTCAGATGGATGCGGCCTTACCCTTGTAATTATACAAAGAGACCATTTCCGTTGCGACCCAATATGCATTACGTCATTTGATATATTGAGTTCCAGCAACTTCAGTAAATAGAAGCACTGAAATTTAATAGAGTCAGTTTGCTCTTGTCCATTTTTAGCACAAATTTAAAAGAATTGTCAATGACTCTTTCAACTCTATTTGCAGTGGATATAATATATATTTATTTATTTATTTACCAAGACAGTAAACTGATAACCAAAATCAGAGAGTAGTCGGCGAGATCAAATCAGTTATACTTCGGCCAAGAATGAAACAACAGAGATGTTTACGGCGGAAATGACCAGAACCAAAATTTTGGAGAGGGAGTAGAGAAGCTGGGTTTCACCGTTGGCCAAAGAAATCTTTCAATCAACTGAAATACAAATATGGAGATGTTATAATTACATAGAACTAGAAGTATCCAGCAACACATTTACTGAACCTATTTCATTAAACCCTAATTAGCAAATCGAAAATTAATTCAACCTAAACCCTAAATCAACTGTACGGTGACTGAAATTATATAACAGATCTTGAAGGGCAGCAACGGTGTGAGAGAATGGTGTTAGCGAATGCCGAAGATCTGGAAAAGAGAGGAACGAACTGGCGAAGCGAACTGCGAACGAGGGCCAAGAGAAAAAAAATTGCGACATCTGCGAGTCGCGAGCACGACTAAAGCTATTTATATATATATATATATATTTTTTTTTGAGAAGCTAAAGTTTATATTCATAAAAAGTATGTACATGTACCACTTATAGGTACTATTACAAAAGTCGTCTAAAAAGTGAAAAATAAGAGTAAGAATACATGAAGTAGAACACCTCCCTAAGCTTTTTCACCAATCTATTGATCAATTCCTATCTAAGGAAGATTTTGGGAATTAAGGAAGTATCATCACAATTTTAAAGTAATTAAAGAAGCCTAGGAGGAAGAAAAATGAGTGTTAGGCCATTAGGTCATTGTTTGACTGAGGGAAGGAAGGATCATCATAATTTGATCCATTCCTTTTACCACTCACGTTAAGCAATACCTTATATTAGCAGCAATCAACAAGGGCCACAACGCGGTCAAACAGGATCTTCTCAAAGAAGACCCATTTCCCTCAGTCAAAGTGGCTTACGCCGCTCTCCGCTAACCAAGGAATTTTAAATCCGGCAAGACACGGCGGCGGTGACTCTTCATTGGAAAGTTTTTGTCCAGATCTCGGTCAGATCCGGCCAAAAATATGGCCAAGTTATCATCCCGAGATGGCGAAGAAGAAAAAACAAAGATTGTGTGCAAAGAGTGTGGAAGATCCAGACATGCAATAGAAAATTGTTACCGAAGGGTGGGTTATCCGGAACGGCTACAGTGCAAAGAATGTGGCAAATCTGGGCACGCAACATAAAAGTGCTACAAACGGGTAGGTTAACTGACCAATCTGGACATAAATGAAATGATGCAAAGGGCAGGGTGGCCACTGCCGTGAGCTACGCAGACGCAACCAGCCATTGTGGTAGCGAATGGACTCACGACACACCCGGCTTTGGTGCTATCACCGCTCTAAAACACAACAGCGCCGGCGACCACAATGAGGTAGGTACAAAATCTCAGATTTATCACTTGTCTATTACAGGAACAAGCATGAAAAGGAGCGAATGAGAATGGCATCTCTGTGGGACGATTTGAGAGAAGACTCGACATCACACGGACGATTTCAAAGATCAAGGGAGAAACCAAGTGACTATTGCCTCTCCATCACGTGTGCAGCGTCCCGAGAAGAATCCAAAGAGGCAGTCAGGCAGGAGCAGCCACAGAAACCGAGAAAACAACTATCCCGATTTTATCCAAAAATTTGAAACTCCTCCAAATTTTTGAAACTGTCCCAAGAGCACCGAATTTTTCCCTAAAACTGAGTTTGTCCTCCAGATTTTCAGAATTCTCAAAAACACCACCATAAATTTCCTAAAACCGATATACAACCACTTCAGTCCCATAAATTGCATACGGGACCCATTAGTTCTATGAAATTGCAAGCCAACCCCAACAGTTCCAAAAATTTACAGCCAACACCCCATAACTCCAGAAAATTCCCACCCACCCACACGAATACAAAAATTTAAAAAATATGCCCTAGACCTTTGCCAAAATTATAGGAATCGCCAAAAAAATTATCGAACCCTCGATACTTCCCTCCAGGTTGTTCCGACTTGGACTTTCCCGTGGCGGGCTCAATTCTTGAACCCCGCAATCTACCATCATCCCGGTGGTTGTTTGAGTGTGGGGCCATGGACACTATGACCAATGACCCGTCAGACATCACGACAGGTACTACTCCTCGAATAACTAAAAACCAGATAGCAAATAGTGGTGTGACTGTGCAGGAACAATTGAGCTATCTTCTACATTGAAATTAAAGAATTGCTTATATGTTCCAGCACTTTCACGCAAGTTACTGTCGATTAGTCATGTGATGAAGGAACTAAATTGTACTAATCTCATGTAACCTACATTTTGCATTCTACAGGATATCCGGACGAAGGCGATCATTGGGTGTGGCACTAAGCAGGGAGGATTGTACTATGTAGATGGAGTGGCTCGACATGGGACCGCAATGCTGACACATGGGATGATTCACAGACAACTTTGGCTATGGCACCGCCGGTTCGGACATCCCTCACATAGTTATTTCAAAATTTTATTCCCTAAATTCTTTAAACAACATAACACTATTTCTTGTGATACTTGCTGCCTAGTGAAAAGTCATAGACAATCATTTCGATCATCTGACTCTCGAACTAAGGAATTATTTTCACTCGTTCATTCTGATGTTTGGGGTCCTGCACCCACCTCTAGCACATGTGGTTTCCGATATTGTCTACTCTTTATCGATGATTGCTCTCGAATGATGTGGGTATACTTTTTGAAAAATAAATCTGAAATATTTCATAGGTTTGTCAATTTCTATGCTTTAGTGGAAACCCAATTTTAGGACAAAAAAATCGAGTCCTTTGATCTGATAACTGGGGGGAATGTGTCAACCACTCTATGGGAACATTTTTTCAACTGAAATGACTCATTCATCAAACCACTTGTCTACATACACCAGAACAAAATGGAGTTCCTAAAAGAAAAAATCGAATCATCCTTGAAATCATCAGGGTTATTATGATTGAGTCGAGGACCCATAGAAATCTCTGGTCCG
>JAOWBN010216916.1:0-13502 GCA_028565015.1 Pinguicula moranensis
TTAACACACACTTATGTTTACGCTTTCGCACGAATTATGCATCATGACACATAGTATAGCTTTCGGAGATCTTACAAGACATAGCTTTCGGAGATCTTACACCCGGGGAGGAGGAGGGGGTTGTGAGGGTCGGGACCTAGTCACGGAGCTCACCATGGCTGATTGCATAGTAGTGTTGGAGGTAGTGTTCACTGTTCTTCATGCTTAGACTCCATATTATGCAGGTAGTGATTTGGTTTATTTTCATTCCATTTACTTCAAAAAAATGATAGGAGAAAGTTTTGTTAGAGTCTAGAGATGAAGATTTTCGAGGGGCTATGGCAATATTTTGTTAGAGTCTAGAGATGAAGATTATTGATTCCTCTATTTTGGTCATTTGTGTCTTTTTCAAATTGACAATCATGATTCCTCTATGTTGCCTCCTTTCAAGGTTACAGATCATGAGCACCCTGATGAGGCGAGTGTGTACACCCAAGCCATACGGATACCTAAAAGGTGAAGGCTTAGTTAGCTTTCGCCAATGTGGGAGAACTTCACAGGAATTGACGGTGATGATCCGAGGATCCTAAGGTCAAGTATAATTATTGTCCAAAAGATGTTGGCATCAACTATCAAAAGTATGGAAAATCGAACATGACATCTCACCACAAGGGGTGTTGTAACTTTTGGAGCAGACAATGAACCCGAAATAGTAGATGCTAACACATGATGCATCATAATTGAATGTTTCATTAGTAGGAGAGATGAGGATGACCAAGTACGATCAGAAAGAAATACGATAGACCATTGCAGAGCATCTAATCTTGGATGAATTGTCATTCGGGATGGTTGAGAGGCCAGTGTTCTGTTGGCTGGTCAACAAACTAGAGTCTTGCTTTTTGTTAATCTCTTGACAGATGGCCATGAAAGACTGCATGGTTGTGTACCTTTAGGAAAAGAAGAATCTGAAGAAGAAAAAAATTGGGTTGAGGCCTTAAATGTTCTCTACAATGGACACATGGAATTTGTTGGGTATTGTATTAAAAATTGGAGATTGGAATGAAAATAGGAAAACTCTGTACCTATTTACACCTGAGGGTGTGTATCCATCCAATAAACAAATTTTTCCATTTACAATTTGATATCAAAGCAAAATTCTAAACGCTACATCAATTTTTGCAACATTCACTACCACCTCATTTCTGGCGCCACTGCAACATCTTTGCCTCCGGGATTGGTCAAAAAAAGTAACCCACAAGTTCCTCTCTTAGATCTTCCACCTAGACTGTCGTCTCTGGCCACTGCCAAAAAAACTAGGTTTGCCTCAATTTTAAGCTATTTTTGGGCACGTCAGATTTTGGAATCGCTGACTACCAACACGGTTGAGCTTACTGTGATGAGAGCTTCCTGCAAGTGTAAGCACCCCCACGAATCGCACCACACGCCGCCATCGCCACCGTCGCCACCAGTGCTTGGAGTAGAATCTTTGTCTTGGATCGCTCATCACACTTGTCTAATCATTCTTGGTTGATTTCGTGTCGTTTGATGTATATTGGTGTTTTATCGAATATGGTAGATTATTTGATTGGATTGATCGTATTTGCCTAAACTTAAGAATCCAATTAGGCATTGTTTGATGTTGTTTTGGATTTAGTATTGATGGTGGGGTGTTGAGATGTGTGCATTGTTGTATGAATGTGTTGGAATATGGAGGATCGTGTTATGTGAGTTGTGTTGTTGTTGTGATTGGAGTTACTGTGTGTAAAATGACAGGAATAGATGATAGTGCGGTTAAACAAGGATAAGAGGTTTTGAGAAACCTCAATCCTGAGGTAGTCGGAGTCCAAAACCTCAACCTCGATAGTTGTCCATGTCGTTGCTCTGATCAAACTTGATCTTTCACCTATAGATTTGAAACTTGATTAATTGACTACATATCTTAGCTTGTCTCGCAAGATTGAGACCATCTTAGTAGGGAGGAGCCTGCATAGCTTCCCGGGGAGTGTAAGTCGGGAAGTGACATCCCTTCCACTACGGAGTGGAAAGTTACTCATGCTCAGCTATGTATTTGGTTTTTGAACCCGATGACTGCATCTATTGCTTCTAAGAGTAAGAGGAGGATACACTTTACGCCGAGTGTAGTTTTGCAAAGGCTTTAGATACTTCTAGTTCAGGGATGACTGTAGCTCAGAAGGAGACTCGTAATTATTATCAGTGTGGGGCAGTTTCACAGGTATGCATGACCAAGGATGTCCCGTGAGAGAGATGTTGGAGGTAGAGATAGAGGTGGAGGTCGTGGATGTAGGAGAGGTTGTGCTAGAGGTGGTGGTCGAGGAAGCAATTGCACCAACTTCATGGTGGATGTTGATGAGATGGAGACTATGGAGAGTATTGTGACCGTTGAGGAGGATCAAACATTTTTTGATGCACTTCAGAGGAAACTCAAATGCGTGAGGATGGGCACGGATACACCTACCTCATTTGATTTCTCTGGTAACGTTGCTTTGGTTTCACAGGTATGTATGACTTACTGGCCTTGACATCCTTTCCTACTGCTGGCTCTTCAGATTGGATCATTGACTCTGGATCCTCTCGACACGGAATGAGTTTTGCTAGGGAGTTCAGTTTCTATACTCCCCTAGCAAACTCGTTGAGTGTCAAAACAGCCGATGACACTGATCGGCTAGTTTTTGGTAAGGGTACAGTGCATTGTACCAACATATTGACTTTGTCCAAAGTTTTGCATGCTCCTCTATTCCCTGTTAACCTCCTCTCCATAAATTCCATTATTAACCAATTGAATTGTACTACTGTATTGTTTGATAATCCTCAGGTGATCTCGCTGGAGAAGAAGACAGGAAGGGTACTTCGGACTGGGATATGGCATATTGGCTTATGGTTCATCGATCGGAAGGGATTATACTTTGCCCTTTCATCCATCATGGAGAGACTTGGAGGAGACAGTACTATGGAAGACTTGATGCTTCACTATAGGCGATTAGGCATTTCCTCCTTCTTGACTTTGAGTAAACTTTATCCCCGCTTATTTGCTACAGTGAAAAAAGAGAAACTAATTTGTGATGCTTGTGAGTTGGAAAAATACACCAAAAGTTCTTATTTTAGCTTTGGTAGCAGGAGCTTACGTGTTTTTGAGTTGATACATTTGGATGTATGGGGGACCGTGTGTTACAGTAACATTCAATGGATTTCGCTATTTTGTGTCTTTCATTAATTTATGCTCCCGTGTCACTTGGATATACATAATGAAAAATAAGAGTGATGTATTTGCTTGTTTTAAGGATTTTCACAAAGGAGTACAGACGCAGTACGGTATAATAGTGAAGGGGTTGAGATCTGATTATAGGATAGAATACACCAACAAGGCATTCACATAATAATTGTTATCACGGGGTATTAAGCATCAAACTAACTGCTGATACACACTAGAGCAAAATGGGGTAGCTGAGAGAAAAAATCGTTATCTTCTTGAGGTAGCTAGAAGTATGATGTTCACCATGAATGTTCCAAAATATTTGTGAGGACATGCAGTTCTTATAGCCACATTCATAATTAACTGGATACCATCTCGAGTGTTAGATTAAAAATCTCCATTTCGAATTTGGAATGGTACAAAAGGGGGACACTATTCAATTGAGAATCTTTGGTTGTGTATGTTTTGTATAGGATAATAGACCAAGGGTTGAAAAGTTGAATCCAAGGGTTATATCAAGAGTGTGTTCGTAGGATACTCTGTGACCCAAAAGGGTTATGTGTGTTAGAGACCGATTGAGCGGAGATTGTGTGTGAGTATGGATGTTACATTACTAGAGAATGAACCGTACTTCTAACAGTAGTCCTTCTCACTTCTTGAGAGCTCGCTTGATAATTCACGGCGAGAGGGGGAGAATAGTCGTGACAATAGAGATGAGAGCACTAGTGATAGGGGACATGTGATAGTTACGAGTGAAAGACATTTCTTGTTCTTTTCAGATGAGTGAGTCGAATAACGTATAGAGAGAGCTTCCGGCTTAGGGGGAGCCGTCGTTGGTATATATGAGACACTATCATCATACTCGATGGCAGAAAGAAGAGGTGACTAGAGAGGTTCCAGAGTCACCTGCACTAGTTCCATGCCCAAGGTCCTTGCTTGTTTTGACTCCAGGGGCACCTTTATCTTCATCTTCATCTTCAGGTGATACTACTCTTCTTACTAATATTCCTACTCCTCTTACTGATATTCCAATTCCTGATATTATTGGGACGATCACTCGCAGCAATGCAGGGGTTCCACCAAAAAGATATGGTTTTCCCCTGATATTTCTCATCCACATGATATTGGTAACACCATCTCTTACTCCCATATACTTCCTGAACATGGAGCATTCATTGCATCTTTGGACATTGTCTCTGTTCCTAAGTGTTGACAGGTGGCCAAGGCATATTCGAGATGGAAAACAGCAATGATAGAGGAGCTTGAGGCCCTTACAAAGAATAAAACATAGCATCTTGTGACACTGCCATTAGGAAAGAATGTTGTTTGATGTAACTTGGTGTTTACTGTGAAGCAGAAACCCGAGGGCAGAGTGGAATGCTATAAGGTACAACTCGTAGCCAAGGGATACAACCAGGTGTATGGGATTGATTACGATTAGACGTTTGCACCCGTGGCAAAAATGAGTACAGTAAGAACTCTTGTCTCTATCGTAATGAAGAAAGGATGGAACTTGCATCTACTCAATGTGAAGAATGCATTTATTCATGGTGATCCAAAAGAAGAGATACATGGAGATTCCTCTTTGATTTGGCACCAGTCAGACTGAGGGTCAAGTTTCAGAACTTGAAAAATCATTGTATGGTTTGAAAGATTCAGGAAAGCCATGATTGGCATGAGTTATCAGCAAACCAATGTCGATCATACTGTATTCTTCAGGAAGGATGGGAGTTATACCACGATGCTAGCAATATATGTGGATGACATGATTATTACTGGTGATGATGAGAGCTAGATTGTAAAATTGAAGGTGTGACTGGGTATGGAGTTTGAGGTGAAGGATTTGGGCCAGTTGAAATAATTTCTTGTAATTGAGATAGCTCGTGGCACAAGGGAATTGTTCTGTCCCTGTGGAAGTATATTCTAGATTTGCTCTAGAAGGCAGTTATATTCGGTTGTAAGCTCGCAAAAATGCCAATTGACCAGAGGTTGGAGTTGAGTGCAGAAGCAAGCGAGCAAGTTGATAGGGAGCAGTATCAAAGGTTACTAGGTCTGACTTATATACCTGAATCATACTCGACTGGATATATCATCTGCTGTGAGTATGGTTAGTTAGTATGTGCATGACCCAAGAAAGGGTCCCTTAGATCTTGTACACCATATATTGAGATACTTGAAGAGTGCATAAAAAAGGATTGATCATTAGAAAGAATGAACATATGAATATCAAGGGATATTGCGACTGAGACTGGACTAGTTGTGCTAATGATAGAAGGTCCACGTTCGGTTATTGCATCTTTGTAGGAGATAATATAGTCTCTTGGCAAAGTAAAAAACAGACAGTAGTGGCTCGTTCTACAGTTGAGGCAGAATACAGAGAATGGCTTTGAGTGTTGATGAGACGATTTGGTTAAGATCAATACTTGTCGAACTTAAGATGGATCCAGATCCAAAATTAAAGTTGTGGTGTGATAGCAATGAAGATGTCAGCATTGCCAACAACCCAGTACAACATGATATAACCAATCATGTGGAGATTGATAGGTTCTTTATCAAAGAAAAATTAAATAGCAGATTGTTGGAACTGAGTCACATAGTCATTAAAGAACAAGTTGATGATGTGTTGACTAAAGGTCTTAGTTCCGTAGATCTTGAGAGACTTTGCAACAAAATAGGCTTAGTTGATATCTTTCGCCCATCTTGAGGGAGAGTGTTGGGTATTGTATTAAAGATTGGGGACTAGAATGAAAATAGGAAACCTCTGTGCCTATTTAAACCTAAGGGTGTGTATTCAATAAACAAGTTTGTACATTTATAATTGAATTCATTACAAAATATTACATACATGTGTCTAACGAACTACTTCATTGATCACAGTTGGGTGTTGCACAAGTGGATACTTGATTTCCCGAAGATAAGTAACCACAAGGGATCTTTTATCTCGAAACAGTTGGAAATTATATGGGTGACTGGGGGCTAGAGAAGGTTATGATGATTACCATGGATAATGTCATGAACAATGATACAGCCTTAACAGACTTCAGGAGACGGTAGATAGAGCGCTTTGGAGCTACGAATGGTGCCATCATGATGGACCACCAGAACTTACAGGTGAAATAAAGTGCTCACATACTAAATTTGTTTGTGAAAGATGTGCTAGAAGAGTTGGGTCCATCTATGGAGAATATGATAGCACTGGTCAAGTATGTGGTGTCGTCACCTAAGAGATTGGACACCTTCAAGAGGTATGTGGACAACCATATGATAGAAAAGAAACATTTTTTGCAGCTTGATGTCTGTACAAGGTGGAATTCCACCTACACCATGCTTATGTTGGAGTTTGAGTATCAATTCTTGTTTGATGAGGACTATAATATGATAGATTACTTGGTTGTTGATGATGGAACGAACAACAAAAAGAACTTGGCCCCTACTTGGGTGATTGGAAACAGATCAAGCACTTTGTGACTTTCTTGAAGATCTTCTATAAATGTTACTATCAAGCTCTCTGCATCGAACACTGTAACTCCATCAAAAACTATTACTGGACAGTCTAACTTGTTTAATGTAACATGCTCACTTATTAAGTATGAGGGATGCTGATCCTTTCTAAGTGATATGTCCAAGAGTATGACAGCTAAGTATGAAAAGTATTGGGTGGGGTGGGGGGTTATCCAAAGAAAACACGACTGAACAAATTCTTGATGGTTATTATCGTGTGGATTCTCGAGCGTAACTGAAATGGTTCTCTTATGGTTTTCATTTACCATGGATTAGTCAAAGAATGATGCACAAGGGCAATTGTTATGATTGTCGTCCAGGGGTTCTATAAAGATTACAACAAACTATATGGTACATCCTCTACCTGACCAATTTATGTGGGTATGAGTGAGCTCATTGAGGAAGACAGATATGAGTCTTGCCTGTACTCGAGGAAAAATGTGGACAACAAATCAGAGCTTGAGAGATATCTGGGTGAAAAGTGTGTCGTCCCCAAACAAAATCGATATTCTAGCATGGTGTAAGAACAATGAGATTATCCATGGAGGATCCAAAAAATATACGATATCGATACACGTATTAATTTTAAGTTTAAATTATTTTATTATATAACTTTAGTCTTTATTTTTTTCCCAATGTTCTAACTTGTACTTGGTTTTGTTTTATATAGCATGCATAGTTGACTGAAACTCCTCGAGAATTCATAGCTCGTATTCTAAGTTTACGTACATAACTCAATGCAAACTTCAAAAACACAAATTTTATTCGTATTTTGTATAATTTTGTTGGAATATGATGATTTTTTCAGTTAGTTCATTATTTTTCAGGTAATTTTTATGCAGATAATGGAATGTATTTTTATTTTTAATTTTTTAAAATTAGCGATAGTAGAGGTGGCTCTGTCACCACCACTGTTACCACCGCGGTACTTGCAGTAAAGGATTAATGGATAATAGTGGTGGTGGCAGAGTTGCCACCCTTATTCGTTAATTTAATGGTAGCAGTAGCGGGCAGTGGGTGCCCGCTACCGATAGTACCACTAGACACTCGTACCGTAGGGAAATATCAAAAAGGTTCTCGTATGAGAAGCCCTGACTTCTCGTGCAGGCACCCCCTTCAACACTCTTTGAGAAAGAAAAAATGAGCCACCATACTCCTCGTGGGAAAAAGAATGAAAAACTCCCCGCAAGGGAAACCTAGACACTTCCCGTAGAGACACCCCATTGCACACTTTTTGGGCTAGAAAAGGGAAAATACTCTTGAGGGGCCAATATCCCCTTGCAAGGGAGCACATCACACCCTCATTCGAGGTGTCTCATGGGAAACTATTGTGAAGGCTCTGCGCTCCCCGGAACAAAGAACGGTGGCCTTCATTTGAGGTGTCTCATCGGAAATCATGGTGGAGGCTTTGCATTTCCCGAAATTAAGTACAACGAGCCTCATTTGAGGTATCACATGGGAAATCATGATGACTTCATGCTCCCTGAAACAAAGAATAGTGATCCTCATTCGAAGTGTCTCATGAAAAATCATGAAGGAGGCTTCTAGTTCCACAAAACGAAGAACGGGGAATTGCATTTGAGGTTTCTCATGGAAAATCTTGATGAAAGCTTTACTTTCCACTAACCATGATGTTTTCTAGGGAAAGTTTCAAAAGTTTTGTTTCCTTCTTAAAATAATACAGGGAATACCGAGGCAAGCCCCATATATGGTTACCACAATATTTTTGCAGATTTGTGTATGGTAGGTGAGCCTTGCAAAGTGTGAAACACCGAAGAGGAGGATGGAGAATCTTGTTTCATAGAGAAGGCACTATCAAAGAATAATTATATTGGACATGATATCTCACCCTATTCGTGTCCAAAGATTTTTGGGTAATCTTTGAGACTACCCCTCTACTTGGATATCTAAGGAAAGGGATGAACTCGAAGAGGTATTGGGTAAGGGAAAATTCCCCTTGCCTGACCCCGACAGTGACAGATGACCAAGCCTCGGACATATGGATGATTCCCCCAAATTACATGGTTCCTAAGACCCTCCCATACCTCAAACAATAAAAAAATTATCATGCTATGTATACTGAATTAGGAAAGAAGAAAATTCATCAAGGCACCTCAAGCAGTAGGACAAAGAACTTCGACTGAAGAAGAAATAAAAAAGAAGGCGAAATATCCGAAAGGTACTCAAAATGTCTGTGAAAATCCAAAACTAAAAAATAATGAAAGTTGAAGGGCTATAGGTATACAACCCTTAGACTTTGGAGATTCATGTGGGAGGCGAAAAGTCTGCTAAGAAGCCCATTAAAGAAGATCCATTTACGAGGAGACACCACAAAGTCACCTCTAAATTAAATAATCACAAACCTTTGCAAAACCGTTGTACTAACTTATTTAAGCTCGAAGAGGATCACCTCGGCGGAACATTCGAGGATCTATTAGAAAAGGCGTCCACATGCAACATCCCCACCCCCTACCCCCGACGAAAGCCCACTACACCCACCAAAAAGCCTTACTCACCTTGAGCCCCCGCCGATGTGATGAGAAACAACGTCTATCACCCAACAACAAGATAAAATGTAGCGACCATCGCATACACAAGTAGGCCAAATGGTTACCTATTACATCTCGAGGCAAAGACCATTTTATCCCTTGTAACTTCTATTCATAGGCCGGGTTGGCCACTGTAATGAATCAGTAATTTAAAGAGATAAAGTTGGGGCATACTAGTTCTTATTATCATAAACACCCGCACTCACACCCACATACCCACTTTGCGATGATATGCTAGTTGTCTGTTATTTGGTCTGGGAGTTGTATGGTGTGGATCAAAGGAAATTTGTCATCGATTGCATCATTCATCACAATAATCTTTTTTTGAGAATCGAGAATACTAACAAATAAATAAAACTAACATTAAAAATATAGGCTTTATTGAGAAGAATGGGCATTCTACATGTTTTATTTAACTAATAAAAAATTTGATTAATAAAATTTAATTACAAATTTTTTAAAAAAAAATATTTAAAAAAAAATTATTGGGTTGGGCAATAGATGACTTCTAAGGATTTTTCTGAGGCCCGTATCATATATTAAAAAAAAGTTGAAATATATAACGTTTTCTTTGGTAATTTATCCATTGAATAATTTGTGATTGGATTGCACTCCTGCGTAAGCGGTGCCGGATCCACGGGGTTGAGCAAGGAGAGGTGCATCATGTATATTATTTTTTAACAATTACATCAATAATTTAAGTTTAAATATCATAAATAAAAATAATTACAATGAGATTTACAATTTTTCATAAAACGTCTTTCTCAATATAGATAAAAACTCATTGCATAAAATGATCTTTATCGATGTAGAAACAGTCAAAGTATGCTATAGTAATAAGTGTATAAACCAAGGAATAAAACTTATATTTTCTTGTGTTGCACCATTTTGTTGGCAAGATCTACAATCCCAATTAGCGTTAAAAACCTATAGTTAGAATCTACATCAAGAATATAAGTCTCAAGTGTTAGTTGGTGACCTAGAGCACCAATCAGTTGTTGTCGCGTTTGTTAGTTTCATGTATACTGAATGATGTATATCATTTTGTTTCTTGAGTTTGTATATATATTTTGGACCATTTGGATCGAGGAATTAAATTGTGAAACTCCTTGAATTAATCAAAACTCTAAATTAGTCCCTAGTCTCAAGTCATTAGCAAATGAACAACTAGATGACTATATGGACTAGCATGTGGATTAATGCATGATTATGTTTCACAGATAATTGATACGAGGTATCTATGATCAAATGAAATATGAGTGTATGGGGTACTTGAGTATTGGACTTGACCTATAATTATGTTTATTTGCTGTATGGATTGTGTTTGTGCCATCGGCAAAGTCATATAGTATTAATTCATTTATCTGAGATATTCATAATTTTTGGTGATGAATGTGTATTACGTGAGGTTATCAAATGCTCCTTTTAACTGAGGGGTTATAAAGGTAAGTTTTCCAAATATGCACGATTCATGCTAGAAGTCATTGAATATCAACATGATACTTTTGTCCGCCTCATCTTGGATGAGATTATTAATATCCCGTGTCCTCTTGATGCAGTAATAATTGTTACGCATGCATTTGTAATTATGAGATAGTCACGTATTAGCAATTATGTACTGAAGATTAAGAAAGTAATTAATGGTCAAGAATGACACATTCCTACGATTGGCATTAATTATTAGATATTAAGTGACAAAAGAATTAATACTAAATGAGATTAAAGAATCATGATTTATCTATATTAGATCGGATCATAATGCAATGATAGATGTCTCTTATGATTTATAAATTAATGAGATTAATTTATTACCGATTTAGATATGGATCATACTGAGTCGCTCTAGTTGGCGACCTGTAAAAATTAAGAATTAATTATGTGAGACATAATTGACGATTTTCACAGATGAGAGCGAATTGGATGTTGGTGGGACCTGAATCTAATTAAATTGCATTTTAATGCAATTGGACTCAATGGGATTGAGCCAAGTGTTCATTTTGCAATTGGGCTCGAGTAGAGTTTTACTCGATCCCAATCAGTTAAGCCCAAATGAGACAAACATTTTTCCGCTCAAATAAAATCGTGAAATGAGACTTGATGATGGAGTGTTCTTCAATGAGGAATTCTCGCAACTGACCAAACGATCGTTCCAATAGAGAAGCCATTTTCCGCCATCGTTCTCACCGGATTTCGTGGTCTAACAGCCACTTTCAATCTTTCAATAAGTGCTCCGGGTAGAGAACCCCTTTCTTGGGCATTTGTCGTGACCTTCGGGATTTTGAATTCTTCACAGGTCTTGCGATTTTCGGCGGAATTGAGGTTAGTAAGCTAAACTCTTGCTTTAGAACACAAATTACACAGTTTTATGGGCTCGATTTTGGTTGTTGGTTCGAACATGAAAGTGTTCAAATTTTTTGAAATCATGCCCTCATATCCCAACATCAAGTTGGTCATAAATACCAAAATATCATGTCGAGAAAACTCATTCAAATATATTTTAACAAGACTAATTAGATTTTTCTTATTAAAAGTAGAGAATGAATCCTTAGGATTAAGGCATCCCATCCAACGAAGTAATTAAGTGTTTGCCTAAGAAAATTGAGAGTTTAGCTCCATCAGTACATTATCCAACACGACATAAAATAACCAAATCTGATAATGAAAATGGAGAGTTTAGGTCCATTAGTAGCAACTCCATTAATATATGCCAATTTATAGCAAATTTATTCTATTCCGCTATTGTAAGGTGCTGACTTTTGAAAATGTACTCAAAGGCAGTTCTAGGCAGCGTTTAGTTAAAAGGTTGTTGTAGCCTACATTTTTCTATAAAATGTTGTCACATACTGCATTTTTTTTAAAAACATTATCACAGATTGCATTTTATTTTATTTTTCTCTCGTTTTGCAATTAGTGCAAAATTAAGATTATTGTCAATAGGAATAACGATAATGATCAAATCCCAAAAATTTTGGGCAAAGAAACAAAAACATTATCGCATTGCATCGTATCAGTTTTGGGCAATGAGAAAAATTTGCGCATCATATCTCATCTTTCTTCTTCAAAGTAGACCATCGTATTTGTGAACGATGATTTTGGGAAATAGGAAAAATTTTGATTCTTGTTTTCTTCTTTTGCGTTGTTGCAACAATTTCCTTCTTGGCGCGGTTTTGTAAATGATGATTGCTAAAGAACTGAATTGGGAAGTTATTTTTTATGTTCGATGTTTCTTATTCTTACTTTCTTGATTTCCTTTTTCAACTGGCATGCACCTAACACAAGGTGTCCAATCTAAGCTAGTAACTTACTCAGCCAAAAGATCATACCTCGAAACTCGACTTCAGCATTGAGAGAGCTACAACCTTTTGTTTCTTACTTCTCTAATTTACGAGGTTCCCACTTACTAGAGTTAAGAAACCGGAGGTGGACCATCGGTCAACTAGCTTTCTTCCCATTCTGCATCAGTATATCCCTGGACTTCCAGAAGACCGTTCTTCTTAGACTTGATTCCTCTCCCTGGCGCCTCTTTTAGGTACCTTACAATCCTCGAGGTTCGAGATGAAGGATATGGTGAAGCTACCATATCCTTGGTTCTCAGACAAGGTCTTCCTGCAATTGGGGGATTGAAATCTCACCAGGTTATGGACTGACAAATAGAATAACAATCCCATCCTTGCGGAATCTTATCCTCAACTATTCAGCCTGGAATTACACAGTAGCATCACAATTGCTGAGGCAGGGTAATGGATTAATGAAATCTGGACCTGGAAGTAGAGATGGAGAAGACCATTACTACTGTCATAACAAAGTGACATGATTAATCTGTTGCAAGAAGTTCAGACTATTTCCTCTCACAGTGCTGCTCCAGACAGATTCAAATTTAGACACACTGAGCAAGGCTCCTACACAGTCAAGAGTGCCTTCAAAATCATCTCCTCTGGTACAAATTTTATATTTTCACTTGCACACATTGAACTAACAAAGAAGATATGGAGTAGTTACTCCCCAAAATAAATGTGTATTTTCATTTGGAAACTAATCCAAGGTTCAGTGCCTACTAAAGATTTGTTGCGAAATAGAAGGGTCATACCTCCTAATATGGATATCTCCTGTCCTACGTGTGGTGACTCTGCTGAGACTTTAGAGCATTTATTCATTACATGTCCTACTGCTTTGCAACTGAGACAACAAATAGCATCTTGGCTGAACATTCCTATGTCAACTACGGGAGGTGGATCAGTAATTATCAACTTGATGGAACACTC
>JAOWBN010216927.1:0-13502 GCA_028565015.1 Pinguicula moranensis
GTTTAACCTTCAAATTGGGGATGAATCATTGCCTTTTCGTTGTACTATTTTACTAGTTTTAATACATAATTACTTATCAAAAAAAAGTTAGGATGGATTTCTTATTTAGCTAAGGTCCAATTTTAATAGGAGTTAGGGAGCAAATAAAGCCAAGGGATTTAAGTCATAGGCTCATTAAAATTGTAATCTATTTAAAGACCAATTTTGCCCCTTTTCAAGATAGATTTTTAACATTAATTTTATTATGAGTTTTGAGATAAATCCTCTTTGTTTATTAAATTTCTATTCAAAAGTAAGTTTGGTTGCATGCATCTTAAGGTACATGTAAAGGTTGATTATATAATAATCGTATTTATCATAGAGTAGATCATTGGGTAGATGCTTGATTGAACCTCTAGTTCACATTCATTTATAGTGTAGTAATTGGCTAGGGTTTGATATTTCATGTTTGATTGAATTTACAGCATAATACGCTTCGTCCATCTTCTTTTTCATCCTTTTATTTCATGTAACTTTTTGTCGGATTGCACAATCTATCCCTTTTTGTTGTTTAATTTCAAGCTTTGTAATTAGTGTGTTTATAATT
The DNA here is from genome assembly GCA_028565015.1 of Pinguicula moranensis. NCBI lineage: Eukaryota > Viridiplantae > Streptophyta > Magnoliopsida > Lamiales > Lentibulariaceae > Pinguicula > Pinguicula moranensis. The sequence continues at coordinate 587 of JAOWBN010216927.1, forward strand.
GATACAAGAATAAGTTTCAGAATCCATGTTTATCTTTTGTTAACAAAAATTGATGTTTGAATTATTCTTGTTGGAAATTGATTCATATTCTAAATTTTAATCGTGTTTGTCTGTCTTTTCAAATCTGAAATTTTTTAAAATTGTCCATTTCTGTCCAAAAAGTCTGTCAGGAGTAATTTGTAAGGACTTAATAGTCTTTTTTTAATTCCATTCTCACTTTTTGAGTAAGTGTAAGGTCTTTCTTGACATGGGATTTTTTTACAAAAATAAATAAATAATATATTATTTTATTTAAAAAAATTAAAAATTAAAAATAAATTGAGAATTTTTTTATTGGTCTAGAACACCTTATCTTCCATCCTAGAAATGAAATTTCAATTTTTTTGAGTGATTTTCATAATATTTTGGGTACATTCAATTCTTCCTCATTCATATTGAATTGTTCAGTTCGAGATTCATATGTAGTGCCTTGCCGACTATGTTTCTTGTCTAATTTGCATCTATTAGTGGCTTTTTGCATCTTAGTTCTCATTGTACTTTAATTAAAATTTGAAAGAGAAAATATAGTGGTAACAGAGAGTGAACGTGTCCCTTCACTATATTCTAAGCCTTTTTTTGAGAGAAATTGTGAAGAGAGAATTTTTGGGGTTACATATGGGGGAGTGAGCTCTTACTAAATCTATTTTTCAAGAACTTGTTTGATTGTTTATGATACAGACGATAACAATGGCAACAGGGCGATGAAACTCACGAGCATGATGATAGTAGTTTGACATCCACTACAATGGATGACCGTGTGACCAACTTGGAGATCATGTTTAGGGGATAGTAGCTAGGCTACCCGCACCAGGTGCTGCAGCTCATCACTCCCCATCTGAGGCCGCAGGAATGACCCCCTGGCAAAAGGAATGTACACGTCCGTGAGGAGGATCTTCGTGTTGATATTCGAGGGCATACTGAGAATCGAGATTCATTGAGAAATATCAAGCAAACCATTTCGAAATTTTGTACTAAGCGTGATCCTGAAGCATTTATGGCTTGGCAGAAATAAATGGAGCATATATTTGAACTTCATAACTTCTCAGAAAGTATCAAGGTAAAATTAGTTATCTCTCAGTTTAAGGATGACATTTCTACTTGGTGGAAATATTTTAAGAGGAATAAGGATCGAGACCTGGAGGCACCGATTGAGACATGAAGAGCCCTTATGACTTGGTGGCGTTGATCATTTTCATGTTTTTTCCATCCAATAATATGTCGTCGACATATAAGGAGAAAAACATCATTCCTTCCATTGTATTTAGAATATGCACGCAGTAGTCTTCATCTATCATGGTAAAGCCATACAAAGTAATGGCTTCATGAAATTCAAAGCACCACAATATGGTAGACTGTTTAAGACCATATATGGATTTTTTAAGATGACATATCTTGTCATCTTGTTCTGCTGAGAAGAACCCAACGGGTTATTCCATATAAATCTCTTCCTCAAGTGTTACATTAAGGAAGACAGTCTTTACGTCCATTTGGGATAGCTTGAGATCCAAATGGACAACCAACGCCATAAGTAGGCGAATAGAGGCAATTCTCACCAGAGGAGAAAATGTCTTTTTATAGACTATACTATCGATTTGGATCAAATTTTTGTCAATGAGACAGACTTTAAACTTGTCAATTGATCCATCCGTGCCACGCTTAACCTTGAATATCCATTTGCATCCAATCGGTTTTGGCAATGTGGTAGATCAACAAGTTCTCAAACCTCATTTTCTTGCATCGAGTCCATTTCATCTCTCATGATACTTAGGAATTTTTCTCTATCGAGTGAGTTCATAGCCTCATTATAAGAGTAGGGCTCTTCTATTTCCAAAGGAGCACAAAAGAATATGTTTTTCTCAATCTAAAAATATTGTCGAGAAAATTTTCCACGTTCACTCTTTCGGATAACAGGATCTTCTACTTGCATGGTCAGGGGTTACTCCCACTGGCCCTTTGGCTCGTGAGATTGACGGTGTGAGAAGGGTTGATCTCACTAACCTTAGGGTTTGTGGGGCTAGTAGTCACATCATCATTGTCGTGGCCTAAATTTTGAGAACCAATCTCGGTTCTAGGTAAGAAATGTTGAGGACTTACCTTTCTTTCATATGGACCCCCATTTGGCAAGTCCACCTTGAATAGGTGGGATTCCGTTATTCGGGATGGTTTGGTGAAACTTACTTTCCCACACACCAAGAGATAGTGGCAGGTATGACCATCCTATTTAATTTTTTTTCGATATTTGAGAACTGATCCACGAGAAATTTGATATTGCGACTGTCGATTTTAGTATGCCCCTATTCGGGTGTTCGCCAAGCATCATATATTCTTTTGAATATTTGAGGTATCGAATAAACACCCTCTTGGTTGCTCTTGGACCAAGTTTGTCATGCTTATAGGTTTGGTTGTGCATATAGCCCGCCGAACCCTATGGTCTCATATGATCCAAGATTGGCTTCTTTCCATTCCATAACTCATATGGACTGATGTGCCCACTCTTGATTGGTATTCGATTGAGGATGTATGTTTTCGTGAGCAATGCATCTCCCCAAAAGTTAATAGATAGGTTGTCTTGCGCCATCATAGAGCTAACCATATCAAGCGGGGTACTATTCGAACGCTACACAACACCATTTTTCTTCTGGGTATAAGGAATAGTGAGTTGCCTTATTATGCCTTTTTCATCACAATACCCATTAAACATATTAGAAAGGTATTCACGACTGCATTCAGTCTGCAAAATCTTAACTTTTCAATCCAACTGGTTTCTATTTTTTCTACATAGCACTTGAACACATCAAGTACTTCGTGGCGATGAGAATACACGTGTCCGAAACGCGATTGGTTGTCTATAAAGGTGATGAAATAAGAAGCCTCATGGCGTTTCACGCTCATGGGTCCGCAAATATCAGAATGGACTAGATCTAAGGGATTTGACACTCGAGACACCTTACCGAAAGGCTTCTTGCTAGCCTTGCCAGCCAAGCATCGTTCAAAGTTAGACAACTTCGCCTTAGTGAGTTGATTTAATAGATCACACTTAACAAGTCTGTTTAAACTATATTGGCCAATGTGACCAAGTCCAGCATGTCCTTTAACATATTCAAAAGTTGTATTTACGTTAGAAACTAAGGCAAGGGACAAATTATTGTTGAAAATATTATTCAAATCAAGAACGCAAAAACCATGTTTATATGAGACGTGACCAAACACATCGTCATTGTACTCAATTTTCAATCCACTATGATGGAAATTAAATAAAAAAAACTCAAATGTAGCAAAGAAACAACTACAACTAAATAACAGTGGACTCTCGGCACATAAATTGTGTCATGTAACAGCAGAGTATTCTCGTTACGAAGCTGGAACTTATAAGTGTCAATACCGATGACATCCTCTTCATTGTCGTTTTCCATGGGTATGCTTCGTGTTCCGATTCCACAACGATGAAACTTGATAAGACCAGCACGGTACTTTATTACGTGTTGACTCGCTCCTGAATCCATAATCCATTTATGAATGGAATCAACAACTAATGCGTGAGAGTAAACGTATAATTTGAGATTATTGAGAGTGAAAGGTACTTTTTTGGCTCATAACAGTTCCGAGAGAAATTATCTTTCTTTTCTTAGTTTAGCACTTCATGCGTGCCATAATCTTGGGGCCATTTGTCTTTGATTGTTTAGCCATATTCTTTCTTTGGGAGGGGTTTTGAGCCTTTTTCGTTGGCTTGCCAAACCTTTTGTTCCTCTTAGGGTTTCACCCGTGAGTTGCGAAAATTTTGGCAGAAGATGCAGAAGCCTGTAAGGTTTCATCTTCAAGCTCGAGGTGCTTAGCTATATCGGCGATATTTTGATGTTCACATTGTGAGACATTAGAGTTTTGAAAGGGATCCATCGTCTGTCCTCCCTTTCATCAGGTAGTGAACGAATCACATTGTTCACCTGTTCGAACTCAGAAATTTGGATCCCAACAGCCTTGAGATCACACAACATTGAACTCACAATTCAGGTGCAAGGTATGAAACCTTGTAGCTGAAGTTTGTCCGTATACCTCTTTGAGTTTGTCCCAGATGGCTTTGGCCATGGCATTACATCGTACATGCCAACAAAATCATCGTGCATACAATACAACATAAAATAGCGGACATTACGATCCTTCTTGGCCCATGCTGCATAGGTTGTTTCAGTTTTGCGGGTTCCTCCATGGTAATGTGTTTAAGGACATCTTTTTCGTGTAGGAGATATTGAATCTTCTTGGACCAGATGTCATAGTTTAATCCAGTGAACTTATCACTGGATGAGAGCTTGACTATCATGCTTGGAGGTGTCATTTCTATAAGTATATATTAAGAAGGACATTAGGCACAATATTAAAATTAGATTTTTGGTAAGGAATTTTGATTATGTATTACGTACGAAAATTTTGCTAAGCTCATAATCATCACGTTCTACATAACCAGAAATTTCTACAAAAATCTAACTTTCATATATTGAAACAAATTCAAGCAAAAACACATAGTATCAGGTACAACCAAACAAATTGATACTTAAATTTGTTAATTGTAACAATTCAATATTTTTTTTAACTGTAGACCATTTTTAACTTAATTTTTTCTAGCCAAAAATTGGCCCAAATTAACTGTTTACATATAATATTTCGATTTTTTTAACACAGTTAAAAGAAAAATTTTGAATCCATAAAAAGAATCTAATTTTTTTCTAATTGGATCATTAATCGATTCGGTAAGCACCCATGTAACTGATGGAGACACTAAGTCTCAGATCATAAACCAACCTCCTAGACAGTGCTTGCAATTCCTAGTGAAGAGCCCAGATTTGTGGTAGAGTCAAAATGATCTCATTTAAAAACCAGCCCTATACGGCCTCACGAGCATATTGCAGATTTCATTTAATATTTGAATTTTATGGTAGTATGATTTTGATTACTATAAAATAAATTACTAACACATAGTTAATAATTATTTGTTATATATTTTATATTTATTTATTTAGAAATTAATTCTAAAATAAAAGATATATGTAACACAAACATGCTTAATTTTCAAACGCATAGTCAAATAACCATGCTTGAAAATTAAAGAACATATCTTTAATTAAATCTTAATAATGTATGCTAAGAATTAAATAATTGCACATAGCGATTAAAAAATTTCTAATCATGCATAATAGAATATAAATTCAATTTAACACATAAATTGAAATTCTGGACCTTTAAAATTGATTTTTACACAAATAATTCTACCGAAAAACAATTGGTTGGGCAGCAAAAAATTTGCGACCCAAACACTCCTTTTTTGTATTTTCGTCGTTGGGCCACTTAAAAAAATGCAACCCATTTGAAATTTTTTTTCGGCCTAGCCATTTTCAATTTCATTTTAAAAAAATAAAAAATGTATTTAACGTAAAACTTTTTTGGGGTTTCGACACAATGTCAAAACCATGGCGGACGAGTTTTCTTTCACCGTTGAACGCATGATCGTGCCGTTCTTTCTGGGTCTATTCCAATTCACTTGCTCGTTCCATTCTGCTCCACACCCATCGCTCTTTGTGTCCCGATTTTGCAGTGTTTCACCATCGTGGTTCAAAAAAGCACAAGTGATGAGGTAAATCGCCGATTTCATCAATTTTCTTCAGATCCATTCAAGGGATGGCGTCGTTCGCCATTTGCCGAAAACGCGATCATTCTAACATGACCATGCCATTTTCCGTGTTTTTGTTCTTCGGTCTAGTGGCGTGTCGCCTCAAAGTGCAGAATATGGTGTATGCCGCCAAGATCTAAGGATTTGGGCAAGGAAAAACTTTCCTTCGGCTATTATGCACCGTTACGCGCAAAGTTGGTGGTGTGTGACACATACGCGCCGCCTCACCAAATTTCTAATGGGCAAAATGGTCGGCCAACCGATAGCGAATAACGATCCGGCAATGCACATGCGAAAATTTAATGTTTTTCACCAGATTTCGATGCGACGTGTAGCATACATGGGCCACCGTGAAAGGCGGTGGCGCGGTGGACGTGCGGTGGTTGATTACGTAAATCAAGACATTTACTAGAATTATACAAACATACGCATTTTTAACGGAATAAAAAATGGACATAATCAAATTTCGAAAATCGGCTCCAATATCACTGATGATCTAAATCTAGATTTGGTTAGAATGTATATAATAAATACGATAACATATTCTTATCTTTTGCGTAAGCGTTTAGAACTGTAGTTTTTCAATTTATTATATTAGAAACTGAAATCGGGAGGCTAACAGAGTTCCTATATAATGCATATATTCAAATCTCTCCTCCGGAGATGGTGAGGTAGCAATTCAATAGAATTTGTTTTGGGTTCTGAACACATGATAATTCTGTATGTTTCGTGTGCTGAAATAAGTGCACAACGCAATCTATTTATAGGATATTTGTCACTATTTATCACTATTCATTTGAAGAATGATAAGTGATAAAATGAAGAAAAAAAGTTCGAAACGTTTTATTTGTTTTCCTTGACCAACAATATTTAACCAATTTCATTTGTCCTACTTCTTTTCCTTGGCACTGCTAGCATCAAAAGTGAGCTTCAATTTTCTTTTCTTTTTTTATATAGCATGGGTGATTTTGGTAGGGGTGACCAAATGGTAAACGGAAACGGTACCATTATCATTACCGTACTATTTTTTAACGATAATAATTTTTTATTATCGTTACCGTACCGGAATACCGTACTGTTATGATATTGCGGTAAACTGTACGGTAACGCTTTACCGTTACCATCATTATTTTATATTATATTATTTTATTTTACTTTTTGCTATTTTTTTTAAAATTTCTAATATGAATTATGATAACCATTTATACACATATTTCTTATTCTCTCAAAGAGCATTAAAGATTATTTAAATTTTGTTGTATTATTCTTTTATTTAAAAAATTGACAATATAACATTTGTTATTTATTTATAATTAATTTTAAGAAACCTGTAACATCGTAGTCCGTACAAATTTGATTAAACAATAAACACCATAAATTAAATAATTAACAACAATTCAATATTACCACATCAAGTATCAAATAGATGAACAATATAAACAAAGTTCAAATTAGTAAGCAATTTTTGTTCAATGAACATTAAACCATAGTCCCTAAGAGAAAAATGTTAAAGACAATAATGAAAAGCTCAATTTTTTTTTAATTATTTTATCCGAAAGAATAACTGAATAAGAACTTTTTGGTTAACAATATTTTTTAAGCCAAAAAATGGTAAACGATTTTTACCATTTTGATAATGGTAAAAATCATTATCGTACAATTTTTTTTTTAACGATAATGCAATATTAAAACCGTTATCATTCCGTATCACCAAAATACCGGTAATTTACGGTAATGCGATAACAATTATCGTTTATCGTCAGTAATTTTGCTCAGCCCTCCTATAAGTCAGCCCTCTTATAAGTCCCACAGGCGATGGCCTTATACTCAAGTCTCGTGCTTGGTGTGATGTGCTCATCTTTCTTCTTGCAATAGTTGCACGTGGACTCATTCTCATTAATCTTTTTAAAGTGATACCACATTTGTGAAGGCTTTGCAAGTTCATGCTTTTTGGGAGTTGTTGGGGTTTGAGTTTCCTCAGCCATACTGACGTTGAGATGAAGGTTCATTTCCAATTAGGTGGGTTTTTTCCATCTGTTGCACCAGAATATGTAATAAAAATATAATGATTTTTTTTTTATATAAACTGATTAATTCATAGTGAAAGAAATTTTTAAGCACAGACTGATTAATTCAGATGTTATATACTGTCATCTACAAAAGCTAACAGCTGAGATCTTTCTAACTAAAATACTGAGATTGCAAGTTGAATTACAGGAAGGAAGTAGTTGGCCCAGCGGCGACTACCCTCGACTCACAGGACTTGTCTAGTGAGGTTGAGGGATTGATTCAGGCTGGTTACCAACTCTGCACTGTCACCTCGGGATTAGTCAGAGGGCCCAGTGAGCCCGAATGATACCTAGATAGGTAGTCGACAGTATAGGTTCCTGGTTTACGGTCTTCGAGAAACCGATCCGGAATTACTGACTGATTACTTATCAAAAAAAAAAAAAAAGTTATCGGTGGTTGAGATAACGCCCGATCCCATCCCCATCAACCAGTGGTACCCAGTAGCCAGACCCGGGGCCGGAATTTTTGGGTACCGCAGGAAATTTGCCCACCCTTATAAGACACTTTCTGACCACACCCCAATCCTCCCACGACAATTTAAGTAAAATTGATGTCCAAAGATCTCAGAACTCAAGAATTCTGGAAGACAGATTCATCCATCAACAATAGCTTTGTGTTGTGACACTGGAAACAGTATGGATTGGCTGGCTACATCCTCATGAAAGCTAAGTTGAAACAATGGAATAAGGAAATGTTTGGAAAATCCAGTTGGACTCTGCTACAAAGATTACTTAAACGCAAAGAACTACTCTCCTATTAGAAATCCAGAACAAAATGGGTAACACTAAATTCTACCAAGTGCACATCTGCTCAACAGGAGTTAGGGTGATTTGCTAGGCATCAAATAAATGGTGAGAAGGATGGACTAAACCATTAATAGGCCTGCCTGCAACAGGCAGACTTACGAACTGAGACAAATGATATACTCATCAGAGCATTCACAGAACAAGATCAAAGAAGTTGTTTGGTCATGCAGTGGAGAAAAAAGCTCAAGACCAGAGAGATACCGCCTAGGCTTTATACAAACTCACTGGGAGACACTTAAAACCGACATCATAAACTTCATACAAGATTTTCACAAAAGAGGAAAACTGACAAAATGGCTGAATTCAACTATTGTGATGCTCTCAGAAAAAAACTCCAGGGGCTGCCACACTATCAGATTACAGACCTATCTCTATAGTGGGTTGGGCTTACAAATCAGCCTTCATAGAAAACAGAGAGATCATGGATAGTATACTAATGGCAAATGAGGCAATACACAGCGCAAGCAACCCTGCTACTTATTTTATATAGATTTTGCTAAATCCTTTGATTTCTCCTGCACGTGCTGAAGAAAATAGGATTCAGTTAGAAGTGGAAAGAAAAATGGGACCTATGAATGCATCTCAATTGCACATATGTCAGTACTAGTTAATGGGAGAAGCACATGCATGACTATTGGGAAAGCCAAAGTCCTACTATCCCATTTCCAGTATGAAGACGATACTCTGCTTTTCTGCAAAGGAACTACAGAGGATGTACTCACTATAAAGTGCATCTTAAGGATGTTTGAGCTAGGATTTGTTCTATGGGTAAAATTTCAGAAATAGTAACGTATATGGGCATCCGTATAGATGAAGCAGCATTGAAGGATCACTCTCTTATTCAAACTGTCAGATAGACAAGATACCGTTCAAGCATCTAGGCTTGCCTATGGGAACAAATATGAGGAGAGTAGCAAGTTGGACCCCTGTGATCAACCTACTACAATCCAGAACTCAAAGATGGGAAAATAGGTACCGTTCTCTCGTGAGGACGATCATAATCATCAAGTCTATTCTTTCAGCTAGCCCAATTTATTTTCTACCGCTATAATAAGCGCCAAATGAAGTACTACAACAAAGGATTAAGATTCCACGTGACTTCCTTTGGGGTAATAGTGAAAACCAACCAAGAAGCATTACCTGGATCAGCTAGACTGATATGTGAAACTCTTGCGATTCTGGAGGTTTGTCCATTAAGGACCTGGAACTCTTCAACCAAGCACTGCTAGGAAAGTGGCTATGGCACTCCCATAAAGACTAACAAAGCCTCTGGGGACAAATCCTACAATCCAAATACAGTGTCAGGAACCAAGACATATGCTGTTGGCAAACACAAACATTCCGCCAATCAGACTCTGCTAGGTGGTAAGAATTTTGCAGGATAAACCTTTCACATGGTTGGTTTCAAGAAAATATAGAACGAATAATTGCAGGAGGTGCACTGTCAAATTCTGGACAGACAAATGATTGAGGGATACCTGCTTCTTCGAGAAGTATGAGCGCTTATACTTGTGGCGGAGGACAAACATTCTACAATTGCAGGCAAAGGGGATCTGGATAAACTCAAGAATGCACTGGACTTGGCACTGGCGCAAGGTTCTGTCTGAAAGGGAAGTTAGTCAACTAATCAACTGCTACAACTAGACGGGAGAAGAGGCAGGAATTTAAATGAGAGGGACCAAATTTTTTTGATTGGAGTCGAGTGGGTCAGATTGAAGAGGCACGTTCGAAATAAAAATTAGAAGAATAAAAAACAAGATAAATTGTCTGTCTATAAGTTCACGAGATCAGAGATTTGCTTGTGTTTCAAAAAGTTGGCAAATAACGTGGAGAAGTTTGAAAGTTACTTGATCAACAATCTAATAAAATATTAAACTATAAAAAATAACTATATTAAAAAATTATAAAAATATATATTAAAAATTATCCACACATAAAATTAAAACTCTTCTAGAATTGTTAAAATCTCATAAATGTTAAGTAATGTAGTGGTTATGACATTAAGAGGTGAATTTATAGTTCAGTGTTCGAAACCCAAAACTAACTTAGTTTTTAGCTTTAGTTTCTAAAAAATATTGTAGATAAACTAATGGGATTCAAACTTGAATTTCGGAGTTTCATAACATGATTTCTTACCAATTAGTCTAAACAAATTTTATGTACTATTTCAAATACAAATACAATATTAATAGGTTGGGGAATAAACTAGAAAAACATTTTTTTATATGTATATTTTTTTTTAATTTTATTTTTTTGGGGGGAACCCTTGTCCCGTCCCCTGCCTCCGTGATGAACAAGAAGACTGGTGGAGATGGCAACTCAGTGATGGATTACTCAGTCAAAAGCGCCTACCTTCAATTGTCTATCCATGCAGGCATAATAACAGACCCAACTCCAAAATTCAGGGCCCTATGGCATGAACAAACTTTCGCTCGCGTCAATGTCCTCACTTGCAAATAAATGTTGGAGAAAATTGCCACAAAAATGAATTTCCTCTACCGTGGGATTCTAATGCTCGCCATCGACTTGCTCTACCTATTCTGCAGAGAGGAGGAAGAAACCACTTCTTACTTATTCCTCACCTGCACACAGTCCGGGTCAATCTTTAACAATTGCATGGAGTTTTATAAGACCTGTTTTGTACCTCTTAAAAATTAGATTATTTTTTTTTAAATTATTTCAAAAAACAGTATTTTGAAACTCCACTTCAACTTCTCTTTTTTTTAAGTAAGTAGGAGATTATTTTTTTCTACTTCTACTTCTCATGAAAATTTCGTAAATAAATGAAAATTATTTTAAAAAATTTTGACTGCAAACACTATTTCTCTAATTTTTCTATTTTTTTTTATTGTTTTCCCAAACACTCAAATTTACAATAATAAACGGAGAATGAAAATTAGAAGGAGAAGCAACAAGAGAAACAAAATGAGAAAAGAAATATAGGTACAAAACAGACCCTAAGTCATTGTAATGTAGGGATCTAACTAATGCTTACGAATGCCCAATTTTGTAAGCGTTATGGCAGTGTGCGCTCCATGCAATTTGGCGGGCAAGAAACAATGCAATCGTCGAAGATGTCCCCCTCATTTTCTCTAGCATCCTTGAAGAAGTTAAACACCAAACATAGGATTGGATTCAAGCTTATGAGTGAACTTGTGTATTTAACTTCAGTGACTTGAGCAAGGCACCATGTAGAACTATGCAATTCCAATTTTAGCGCTAAATCTTCTAGAAGAAAATGCTTGTAGGAGAGTAAGTTGTTAGACTAGCGATAAAGATGGAAAGATTCCTTATGTAAATAAGGAGGTAATCCCTAAAATCAAGGGACCACACCCTTATCACGATCTTTCCATCCACACACCACGACTTTTATTCTCTCCCTATATAAGACACACGTAAACTAGTGTTGAAATTAATAGAAAGCTTTTGCCCTCTACAACGTTTAGGTTCTTGATTCCAACATGGTATTAGAGCCATGGTTCTCTACCCATTGGATCTAAATGTTGATCTCATGATCTATCCAGCCTGCCAAAGCCAAATGGCCGACAACAAAGAAACATACCCAACGGCGTCCGGGGTTGCAACACAAACTGTGTGCCTTCCAACAAAGGCCCTCACTGAAAAATACCACAATCTCAACCAATTCCAACCATTAGACTCAAACAGCCTAATCCCTATTAGCATGAAACTGACTGATCAGAATTACCCTATTTGGATCCGTTTAGCCAAGATGTCTATCCGCGGCAAGGGTAAATTGCATCATTTAACTGATGATCCACCCACCAAAGGCACGATTGAATTCAAGAGATGGGTGGAGGCTCACTTGAACGTGTGCACAAGTCCCCTTGTTGCCATGGAATCCACATTTGTCGATTGGTATGCATCCTACCCATCAACAAAAGCAATTTGGAACATCCTACATGTCGCCTACAAAAGTGGTGGCGACAAATTACAACTATTTGACCTATCCGTATGGCCAAATTGAATAGTCCAACACAAGAGCAGTTTTGAAGAATTGTATACAACATTGCAACAAATTTGGCAGGAGATGGATCGCCGCCAGCCAAATCCTATGAAATGCACGAAGGATATAGCCATGTTCAATAAATTAAGGCAAGAAACCCATTTTTTTCAATTTCTTGCCTCAATTGTGTTAGTGTTATGCCCCGAGTTCAATCATCTTAGGCCTATGTATTAACACTTTAATGTTGTATATATGATTGTAGCAACCTTCACTACATGTTTATTTATATTATTTATTTATATTGTTTATTTATAACATGTAAAATAGTGAAGTCTAGCATTGATAACTTAGAGTGTATTACAAAGAGTTGTAATGATG
>JAOWBN010216938.1:0-13501 GCA_028565015.1 Pinguicula moranensis
CTAAACCCTACGGACCCTAAACTTGAATTTTTAAGGAATATGTGTTTATTTATGTGTTTACTTATGTGTTCATATATCCTCTCCCTATATAAAATTTATAAGTTATATAAATTTTAAAACTTTGTGAGTTATATATAATTTATTAAGGTTTAGGGTTAGATTTAGGGTTTAAAGTTTAGAATTTTCAGGTTAAAAAAAAGGAAGGAGATGAGGAATTTGAACTTAATTATAAATGTATTAACATTTATGAATTAAGTTATCTATGTATAATTTATATGTATATATATAAATGAATCAAAGTCCATGTAGTTCTCTTACCTCACTTACATGTTGGATCACTACAAGTCAGTTGGACTTGTATGCTTGCCGTATTGGTTTTTAATGTGTCGAATGGGTCTTCATCGTTGTCATCTTGTGCATGTTATTTAGCTCTAATTTTGGCAGTTATCCAATCATTCAAGCACGTTTGATATTCCAAGTTAATCGAATGCAATTATACACAACGGTCGTTTAGAATGCACCCTCTCTTGCTAAAGACTTGCTCTAAATCTACTGTTGAAATCAGACATGCTAGAACTTCCTTTGCCATAACCGATAACACCGAAAATTCTCGTACTTTGCTCCTCCAACAACCAAGAATATTGAAATTCCAGTCGAATGAATCATCCTCTTCACTTGTATGAGCAGTCTCAAAAGAATTCATTAGATAAATATCAAGTTTCACGAATGTGGAACTTGAAGAAAACCTAGACCGTTTCGATATTTGTTTCATTATATTCCTCATTCTTCATAGTATTGCTCCACTAGGAGCACTACTACTAAAGTCACTATCACTACCACTACCATGAGTTGAAACACTAATACTTAAAGGGTCCGTTTGATAGCCATATTGGAGTAATCTGGCTTCGCGGGTTATACTTTTTTGTTCTCCGTTTGGTAAAACACTCCTAGGATTAACTATTAGTCAACTTCGTTGTTTGGTAAGTTAAGTTGGGAACGGCGGATTGTTCGGGTTTAGGGTTAGAATTGGAGCTTTTACGCAAATGCCCCCAAACCAGAGTATAAAATGCAATTTTTCACAAACCCTACTCATTTATCTCTTCCCGTAGTCGAACTCCACCCTGCTTTTCCCTAAGATCCGATGGAGAACGCCTCGCCTTGCCGCCGTCTAGTTAGGCTACCGACCAGATCCGACCTCCGCATGCGCACCCATGAGTATAAGGCGCTGTTCCGCAGCGGCGAATTTCCCAATCTCAATTCCTTTTGCGCCTCTTCCTCTGGGGTTCCGCCTCTCCGCTTGCATTCTCGCCGTGTGAAATGGCCAATGAGGTTTTCTCTGCGAATGTATGAACGGGCATACAAGGAGGGTCGACGGTACCCGCACAGACGCCACCACCATTCTTCCCCCAACCAATTGTGAAGGTTGAGCGCGAGATCAGAGAGGACCCTGCAGATCCCATTGTCGTCGAGCGCGGTGCCACGAACAACGATGAGGAGGCGCTCGAGGAAGAGCTCCTGCCTTCTGTCCACGTGGAGGAGGATCCGTCCTGCATCACTTCTGTTACCGCAGCCACGGATTTCATATCCGAATACCTTACTTAGGTTTTAGGTTTAATTTTGCAAAGAATATCATGTTTTGCCTAGGGTTCAGGGTTAATTTGATTCACTGTTATGTTTTGTATTTAGGGATAAAGGATTAAGGCTGATAAACTGTGTAACTTTTTGTTATACGGATTTTTAGTTCAAATACAAAGGTTTGTATTCCAGAATTGTGCATTTATGATGATTTCCGATTTATGCATTGTAGTGATTGGATCTCTGATTAGGTTAGTTAGATTTCTGCATTGTCTTGAATGCATTTCTCATTAAGTTAGTTAGATTTGTGCATTTTGTTGATTGCATTTCTAATTTGATTAGTTATATTAGTGCATTTTATTGCTTGCATTTTTTATTAGGTTTAGATTTCTGCATTACATTGATTGCATTTCTGATGATGTTTAGATTTGTGCATTGTATTGATTAAAGGGGTTTCTGATTAGGTTAGTTGGGTGTGTGTTTTGTGTTCAGGGCATTTCTACTGAGGTAAGTTATATGTGTGCTTTGTGTTTAGGGCATTTTTGATTAGGTTTAGATTTGTGAATTGTGTTTATTGTATTTCTCATTAGGTTTAGATTTGTGCATTGCATTGATTGCACTTTTGATGATGTTTAGATTTGTGCATTGCGTTGGTTACATTTCTGATGATGTTTAGATTTGTGCATTGTGTTGATTAAGGGTTTCTGGTTATGTTAGTTAGATCTATGCTTTGTGTTCAGGGCATTTCTGCTGAGGTTAGTTATATTTGTGCTCGATGTTTAGGCCATTTCTGATTAGGTTTAGATTTGTGAATTGTGTTGATTGCACTTTTGATTAGGTTAGTTAGATTTTTGCAGTGTTAATGGCATTCACAATGTTTTCATTCTTTAGAACTAACATATATGTATATGTTGGCTCTCCCTTTGAGTATGCACCTTAGCTTGCATTACAAGTGTACTGAATTTATGTATATGTTCAAGACAAATTCCATGATCAAATGTATTGCATTACATTTGCACAACTGCTAAACAAGAGGAAATAAAAATTGTAAACAAGGTCCCTCAATCTAGGACTTGCTTGCGCATCTGCTAAAATATGCATAATAATGCCATGACCAAGTGTACTGAATTTATAAAACTTTGTTGTATATCTGCTAAACAAACGGTTACATAAGGGAAAAGCCATTGCCAAATGTACTCCATTACTCATCTGCTCGCACAACTGATAAAAAACAGGTAACAAAAAGTTACATAATCGACAAACCATAGCCAAATAGACTGCATTAATAACCTGCTTGCACACCTGCTAACCTACATGTAACAAAATGTTACATTAGCGAAAAACCATGGCCAATGTACAACATTAATAACCTAATTGAACATCCTGCTAAACCAAAGGTGACCAAAGCTAACATATATGAAAAAACATGGCCAACACTAAAGGTAACAAAAGTTTGCTTGGTTATGTCCATGTACAAAAACTGCTGAAAGAACCAACCCGTGTTCAAAACATAAATCAAAGAACAGCTGAAAGAAAACAATGCCCCTCAATCTAGGTGAGCTTGCCATCACTGAACAACATGATAAACTCTGCACGTCCAGCTCCATCCATATTGAGCCAATAAAAGTATTGTCCACCATGTGTGAGTAAGTGATCAACTAACCGAATCCTGGACTCGAGGTTTAAGTCTTCAAATTCATCCAGCTGCTTCATCAGCTTTGTAGTCTTCTCCATATCTGTTTCGTGCTGCTGCTTATGCTCCTTCTTGTATGAGTTTTTAAGCCCGGATGAAGAGTTTATCCGCGTTCACGAGTTTATATCCCACTCTTGTGGCTAACTTGGGCTTAGCCGCTACTTTTGGTCGCTTACGCCTACAACGACTTACACTTGAATCACCATCTACACCTGATGGAGCTTTGTCAGCAACCAGCATCATCGGGGGCTCTGTCTCGTCAATTTCTTCCTCTGTATTATGCACAAGTGAATGGACCTCTGTTGGTGTCACGTATGAATCTATTTCTGCCATTTCATGATCCCTTGCGGAAGACCCAATTGTCCGATATTGTCCAAACAGCTCGCACCATAACTCATAATAGGGAAAGGACTTACCTCGCAATGTGAGATACTTGCTGTTAACCTGCAAGCCAATGAAACATCAAAAAAAGTGTGTTCAAATGCAAATTAGAAAACCACACAAAGTCAAGCAATATGGTTTCTACAATTTTGTATTCGTCCCATATGTCCACAAAGTCCACTATGACTGTGTGAGTCTCTTGGTTTATAGCTACTCCACTCAATTTGGAATTTTTTTTAGAGTAACCGATATTGTTTATCCCAGTTATGCAGCTTGTTCTCCACATTCTTCGCGGTTATTGCAGTTCCGGGCACCGCAACACGGACCATGGCAGCTGCCTTTTGGTATGTGCCCCTCCTCCATCCCTAACCAGCCTTTCAACCATCTTGTGCCAAGTCTTTTAGTGCTGTAAGCAAAGCTCTCTCCTCATCAGGATTGAGATATATCTTCTTAGTGTTCATGGGCTCTGGAAGGGTTTCTTTGTCCTTGTCCTTCCCTGCTACATCTTGGTTAATACCTGGCCGCTTGTATGGCGTTGTTATAGCAGATCGTGTCCATCGGTTGGGTTGGGATAAATCATCAAATCTCTCAGAAGTCACTTCGTCCATCTTTCAACCCTACATCATGGTGAGGGAACCATGATGGAATAAACAATTACTATGGAACAGAAAGAAAGTATAAGTGTAATCAATAAATCAAGTCATAGACTTCAGCAAATCAATTTTAGTCACAATGTCACAAACAGGGAAAAGTTGCAGAAAAAAAGTTAACACATAGAAACAGCTAGCCCCTAGGTAAATGGCATGCTTCTCAAATTTCATTGGCCAACTGATCTGTGAACAAATTCTATCCAGAAGATGAATTCACTGTCTGAATGTGGTCTTCTGTGTCTTCGGATTTTCTTTGTTCCTCAGAATCAGTGAAGGGGTTGGTGGCTGGGTCTAGCAATGGATTATACGGTGTAACGTTTATCACAAAGTTATGCAGCAGAGGACACGCGAGGATAATATCACATTGGGTATTAATGTGATAATACATGGGACTCCATAAGCATGCGAAGCGCTTCTTCAAAATACCAAATGCGCACTCTATAATATTGCGGGCTGCAGCATGCCGAAGGTTGAATAGCTCCTTGTAATTTTGTGTTCTTCTCCTTGCACCACCCCACTGTTGTAGATGATATCGTGTCTATCTGTATGGACTGAGGAAACCTTCACAGTTCGTGTAACCACTATCGCACAAGTAGTAATTTCCTGAAGATTAGAGGAAATACAACATGTAAGCACATACTGTAAAATGCGCTCGTAGTATAATAATATACTAAACTACCTGTTAATACCATCAGTCCATTCGGATGGGTGATTGCATCATGGAGCACGCGACCATCTGCTGCTGATCCCTCCCAACCCGCGAGCATATATACGAACCGCCCTTCAGTATCTCATACTCCTAATACATTTGTAGCAAGATGACCCATCCTTGTCCTATATCTAGGTTGGTCTGCTACTTGAATGTGTAGCGGTATGTAGGTCCCGTCTAGCCTACTTACGCATCCCTATGAAACAGATCAAATATTGTTAGACCAGAAGTATTCATGTTTTCTACGAAACATAGTACATATACCTTAAAGCATATCCATCTCTTATTAGTGGTTTCTTCGTCAACTGGAGTAGGCGTTGCTAGGAGTTTTTTACGTAATCTGAGCACATATCGAAGGACTTTGTGGAATGTTTGACTGATAATCTGGCCGTTGTGTTGAAAATCGGTTTGCAGGATCCTATTTTTTGGTGGTGGGCAAGTGTCCGGAGAAAGATAGCCACCTTGTCAATCACAGAAACATAATGATCGTCAGTTAAATCGCATTCATCTCGCAAAACTCGGCACAACTCAGTGAAAGCCTTGTTGGACATCCTGAGGTTCTTGAAACATTCCCTATTGGACTCTTGAGTAATCCTTTCAATGAAATCCAATCTTTCAGAGATCTTGTCCAATATCAAATACCTAGGAGGTTCCTTCCGATCACGTCTGCGTTTACGCATTAGTGTGCCCTTATTTTGTTTTTCCATTTTTTGTTATTGATATAATAAGGAGCAGCACATTGGTGAAAATTCTTACGTACAGCAGCACAGTTGCAACTTCCACAATATTCATGGTCAAGTTCTAAATAACCAAAACATTCGTGTACTATGATAACCAATGACACTAGGCTTTTCAAAAGGCAACCATTTCACTCACTAAAATCGTACTGAAATGACACACAAACTGCTAGCCCTAATGACTGAAATCACACACAAACTGCTAACCCTAATGACTGAAATCACAGTAAAGAATCATAAATTCCACATTGGTTGTAAACCTTAAGTTCAAACACATATGAAGTAGAGGGAATATAGCCCTAATCAACTAGTAAATTTAGCCATAATATAGCCCTAAACACATAGTAAATATAGCCCTAATCACATAGTTGAAAACCCTAAAGTCGACTGAAAGCCCTAATCACGGAAAAGAAGAACCCCTCTGCCAGAATCCTAACACATATAAGAGAAATTGCACAAAATCAAAGGTTAAATACAAAATCTAACGAAAATTGGCAAAACCAAAGAAACCTAGCCACTGCAATCAGCTGTCAGTGAACCGAAACTTAGCACATCGCGTACAAATGCGATTCAGACCAGTCAATCAATACAAATGCAACGAAAAAAATCGGAACAAAAAAATCCGAATTTTTTTCAAAACCCTAGATCTAGATCTGCAGCGGATAAATGTGCGAAAAAGGTAAAGGTCAACGGATATCAAGACGTGGGGAACAAGGTGAATGTTACGCTACCGTCGAGATGACCGTACGTCTACGGCACCGAAGAATGGGCGAAGAAACAGAGCTGGAAAGAACTGGACGCAGGGAAAAGAAGGAAAAGGAAGGACACTCCCCAGGCGCGTAAGGCGACCCCGGGGAGGGGAGACTACTGGGACGACGGTCAGACAGTCGGTGAAGGAGCGACGGCGATACTGACGGAGAAGGAGGAGAGGCTACAGGAATCAGAAATCGCCATGTACGGAGAGGATTTGTACGGACAAGGAGGAGGGAATTAATTGAATGATGAAAATTAATAAAGAGTTAATTTAGTATTGTTTCATAAAGAGTTAATTGTGTTTTTGTCTAAATATCTTAAAATTTAAGCATTAAGGTATTTTTCAAATACTAATATAACCTCTTGCAGAACTATGAGACATGGTCTAATTTTTTATGCGACAAAGCTAAAATTTATACTCGAACCAAGGGTGGATTTAGGGGGGCCCGGTACTCTGGCCCCTCCAAAAATATTTGGTACCTTTAAATATATTTGGGACTAAGCAAATTTAAATATACTTAAAAAAAATCTTTTAATGAGTTTGGGCCAAAATTTCGTATGGTTTCATTGAAAAAAAATGCATTTTAGGTCTCAAAAAAATCTGAATATATTTATATAAAATATTATTTACCCTCTAAAAAATGTTTGGTCATCAAAAAAAAAAAATTGCCCCCCTAAAAAATATTTGACCCCCTCTAATTTGTTTTCTAGATCTGCCCTTGACTCGGATGGACCATAAACGGCTTCGGCACAAATCAATGTGCGGCATTAAAAACATTATTAAAAGTAACCTTCTATAGAATATAGAGAATATTTTGGATCCTCTATAACCTCCCCCAAACTATAATTTGTTCTCGATGAGCGTGAGCAAATAAATACTTGACACATACAGTAAAACCAATGTTGGGAGCAAAACAATTTATAATTATCAAGATATTATTTATTGGTAAATTGATTAACAACCTCAACCCACCCAGTATATTTTCAATTAAGTTGGGGTTTAAGGTCAGACGTACGTGACATTAATTACCCTTATAATTATACAATGAGACTGTTTTCATTGTAACCCAAGATGCATTACGTCATTTGATGTATAGATTCCAATAATTTTATTAATTGAAGCACTGGAATTTAATAGAATCATTTTGATTTAATCCGTTATTAACTTAATGCTAAAAGAATTATCAATGATAACAATAGTAACTTCCGTGAGGAAAAAACTACAGGATCCTCTAAAAGTGTTTGGCCACAATAGAGACAGGCAAACGTGCGCGACAGGCCAACCCGACATGCACTACACGGTTTGCGGGCTGAAAAATCTAGCCCGACACGCGCACGTTTTATAAACGTGCGCGTGCCAAAAAATGCACGTTTTTTAAACGTGCGTGCTTAGCACGGCACGCATAAAAAAGTGTCGTGCCGGGCCTGGATCACGCACGCTTGCATGTTTTCTATTTTTTTTTTAATTTTTTAAAATTATATAATAAAAATAATAGTTTAATTTAAATGAAAAAATAAAAAATTATGGTGCGGGCCTGCCCGCACCGCACACACGGTTTGCGAGTTAGATTTTTAAGCCCAGCATGAGCACATTTTGTAAAATGGACGGGTATTACATGCACGTTTTCTGGAAAAAAAAATGGCACACACGCACTTACATTTTAATGCGGACGGTGTAGGCACGTTTGCACGTTTTTTTCGCACGTGCCGTGCCTAACCCGTTTGTACGCAAATACGACCTCCAAATCAACATCATAAGCTCAAATGTTATCCTAACTTCGAGCTATCTAAAAGTGCGCAGGAGAATATCTAAAAAAACACCTGGTTGTGATTGACAATTTTCCAGCTTTAAACTTAAAAAACAATCGTACATCATATATGGTTATTTGAAGACCATATATCAGACAATCCTCAACAGCCCAACAACAACAATAAGAAGCCCACATTACAAGCCCAACAAGAGAAGTATCGAGAAACTCCAGCAGAAGAACTCACCAGAACTTCACTGAAATGGCAGATGGCAGATTAATAAAGCTGCAATGTGAAAGACAAATGTAAAAGTCAAGAGACTTCTAGATGTAGCAGTTAATGATCTATAAAAAGAATTCAATGTAAAAGATGCTATGCAGTTTTGAAAACACTCAGCAATAAAATTGTTTTTCACTGCAATGCTTTAGCCTGCATTCTCATGGTATCGGAGCCACTCTCCTCTTCTTCATAGCTTCTGTCTGCACAACTCCTCACTTTTTTTTACCAAGCAAACAATCCTCTCTTCATCTATCTCTACAGATCACCTTTCCGAAGTTTCTGCTCTCTTCTCAACACAAAGCTTTCTTTCTTCTACACATACCTACACCATATCATCCGCCCTACCATTACATGGCTTCCTCACAAGCATCTTCTTCGTTTGTTTCCCTCACTTCCTCCTCTATTTCCCTCACCTATGCCGAATTCGCTCATCTTGTCACCATAAAACTTACAGCCACTAATTATTTATTCTGGCACAATCAAGTAAGCCGCCTTCTTCAAAATCACGGTTTGCTCGGGTACGTTGATGGTACCATCCAGCCACCACCCTCACATGATCTTACTGACATTACAAAACAAAATCCTGAATACCTGCAATGGAAATCAATCGACCAGCAACTGCATTCTCTACTAATCTCTTCCCTCACTGAAGATGCTCATCGAGTAGCTACTGGAAAACCTACGACAATGGCTGCCTGGAAGGCTCTAGCAAAAGAGTTTGGCAGCACCGGTCCTTGTCATGAACTAGGACTCCGTGATCAGCTTCAAAATATTCAGAAAGGAGACCTCACGGTTAAAGACTTCTCCAGACAGTTTCTTCTCATCACTGAACGACTTGCAGCTCTTGGAAAACCAGTTTCACATTTAGATCAAAGCCATTGGTTTCTTCGAGGCCTTGGTTCTGATTTTGCAGCATTCACGGCTTCTCAACTATCACAAAATCCGCTGCCAACAGTTAGGGAAATCATTGCAAGAGCTGAAAATTTTGAAACACTCTACAAATGAACCCTCACCACTACATTACCTACAGTCGCCTTTGTTGCAAATGCCAAGCCTGATACGACCCCCTCCGTGACTTTCCAAACCATTTCTCCATCAAAATCCATCCTCGGGCCACCTCCACCACATTCCCAGATTTATCCACTTTCTTCCTCACACAACCCAAACCCTTGTCCACCCTTACAGCCTCAACCTTACTTACCTTATTCACCATCAGAGTCAGAATTTCCCAGGGGGCGCGGCCGTGGATGCAGCAATCGCACACCACGTTGTCAAATTTGTGGAGGGATAGGGCATTTTGCCGATGCCTGTCATTCTCGCTACTCATCTCTCATGTTCTCCAGGGATTCTTCTCCGGCGAACATGGTGCCTGTTGCACCTGGCGCAGCTCAAGGGTTCGGTGGTCGTGATGTGTTTTGGGGATTTCATCCCGCAGGTCAAAAATTTGGAGAAGGCTTCTCGTTCGATTCTTCTCAATTTTTGCCTCAGACGTGGCCTCGTTCTTGGGCCACTCTTTCTCATCCAAACACAGGGCCTGGACAGCAACATTATTGGCCATTCACTTATACAAGTGGGTCTGCACAGCAACCACCTAGGCAAATAATTCCAGAGCAATCTTATATTGGCCATCTTATTGGGCCTGGGCAGACCTCTAATGGGCCACCCCACTTTGCCATCGGGCAGTCATCCGGACAATCTCCACCGTGGTATATTGGATCTTGTGGTATTCTTCCGGTCGGCAGTTTTCCCGGACCTTTCTCTGCTATTTCATCTTCTTCCGGAGTTCCTTCCTACAGCCCATCCGTATCTGATTGGTACATGGACTCAGGTGCTTCAGCTCATACGACATCTTCATTATCCACTCTTGATAATGTTGCTCCATATGCAAGTACATCTTGCGTTATGATAGGTAATGGCAGTCCCTTAGCCATTACTCATACCGGTAGCATTAATATTTTGCCATCCCTACCCTTGTTTGATGTCCTAGTCGTTCCTCAACTAACCAAAAATTTATTATCTATAAGTAAATTAACTTCTGATTTATTTCTCGCTATTACCTTTATTGATAATGACTTTATCATTCAGAGTCGTCACAACGGGGAGGTGATGGCAACCGGTCGTCGTAATGGTGGTTTATATGTACTTGAACGCATTATCCCAACCTTTGTTACTTCTCTCCAAGAATGTTCTTTGTGTGGTTCTTTTGACATTTGGCATGCTAGATTAGGCCATGCATCCTCTTCTGTAATTTTATCTTTAAGGCGCCAAAACCGTATTTTGCTTACTACCAATCCCTCCCCTCATCTTTGTATCTCTTGCCAAAAGGCTAAAAGTAATCGTTTACCATTTCATCAAAATGATAAACGAGCCTCAAAGCCCTTAGCCTTAGTTCACTATGATTTATGGGGTTCTTCTCCTATATTATCTATACATGCTTATCGTTATTATGTTGTTTTTATTGATGATTATTCTCGTTTTACATGGTTTTATCCATTAAAACAAAAATCCAATTTCTTTGAAACTTTTCTTCATTATCATCCTTTTGTTGAAAAACAATTTCAGACTTCCTTACAAACATTTCAGAGCGATGGAGGCACCGAATTTACAAATCATCATTTTCAAAATTATCTTCACCAACATGGCATTCATCATCAAATGTCATGTCCCTATACTCCAGCTCAAAATGGTCGAGCAGAACGTAAACATCGACATATTACTGAAATGGGGCTTACACTCCTTTTTCACTCTAATGTTCCTCTCTCCTATTGGGTTGATACTTTTAGTACGGCAACCTACATTATAAATCGATTGCCATCACCTCTCTTGCATGGACTTTCACCTTTGAGTTATTGTATAATTTTCCTCCTTCTTATAATCATTTTCATCCTTTCGGTTGTCGAGTTTTTCCGTGTTTACGTGACTATACTCCCAATAAATTCTCCCTTCGCAGTACCCCATGTCTCTTCCTTGGTTATAGTACATTCCACAAAGGTTTTCGGTGTCTTGATCTAGCCACCTCTCGCCTATATATCTCTTGCCATGCCCAATTTGATGAAACATTTTCCCCTTTTCAGAATCCTTCTACCACTCCTTCTCCTGATGTCTTAGATATATCCACATTTTTTGAACCTCCCTCAACTATCTATTCTTCTCCTACTCACATTTCTCCGACCACTTCTCCTTCCTCCGAACCTTGTTCTATCTGTCCACCCATTCCTCCTCCCTCTCTTGCTCCTCCTACTTCATCTGCAGTTCCTCAATCCACCATTCCCTCTGATATGGTCTCAAACCCATCCAATCCACCTTCCATCACAAACATTCATCCAATGACAACACGGGCTAAAGCTGGAGTCTTTCGTCCAAAAATTATTACTGACTATTGCACACTAGCACCTTCTCCATTTCTCACAGCACTTCTCACTCACACTGAACCCAAAACTTTCAAGTCAGCAACTAAACATCCTGCCTGGATCTCCACTATGGATGACGAAATCAATGCTCTTTCCCAGAATCAGACATGGACACTTGTTCCTCGTCTTCCACATACCAATGTTGTTGGCTCCAAATGGGTTTTTCGAACGAAATATCTTCCGGATGGATCCATTGATAGACTCAAAGCTAGACTTGTCGCACGCGGCTTCACACAAATATTAGGGTTGGATTATTTTGACACCTTTAGCCCTGTCATTAAAGCCATCACTATTCGGACGGTTCTCTCTCTAGCTATTTCTCGTAAATGGCCTCTTCGACAATTAGATGTCAACAATGCTTTTCTAAATGGTTATCTTACTGAAGATGTATATATGGAACAACCACCAGGATATGTCAATCCTCTATATCCTGATCATGTTTGTCATCTCAAAAAGGCGTTATATAGACTTAAACAAGCTCCACGTGCATGGTTTGAACGCTTCAGTACTTTTCTCCGATCTCTCACATTCACCTGCAGTCGTACTGGCACATCTTTATTTATTCTCAAGAACAAGAAAGATATTTTTTATCTTCTTCTCTATGTCGATGATATAATTCTCACCACCAGCAGCAACACTCTATTAGATCATTTTGTTCAAAAGCTTCAAAAAGAATTTGCACTCAAAGATCTTGGTCAGCCTACTTCCTTTCTAGGACTGGAAGCAACCTTTACTGAAGATGGTTTAATTCTTAGTCAAATGAAGAATGCCCGAGATATTCTGACACGCGCTCGACTTCTGGATTCTCGTCCTGTTAGCACACCTATGATTGTGTCTCAATATCTTTCTTTTGATGGAGTACCTTTAGCAGATCCAACTCTCTACCGATCCCTTGTTGGTGCACTTCAACATCTAACAATCACCCGACCCGATTTAACTTATGCAGTTCATTCTGTCAGTCAACATATGCATGCTCCCACAGACTCTCACTTTCATGCTATTAAAAGAATACTTCGATATGTCAAAGGCACGCTCACTATGGGTCTTCGCTTTACATCAGCCCCGCCAACTATTGGTATCACCGCTTATTCTGATGCCGACTGGGCTGGTTGTCCTGACACTAGACGATCTACTTCAGGTTATACTATATTTCTTGGTTCTAATCTCATCTCTTGGAGTACTAAGAAACAACCTACAGTATCCCGCTCTAGTTGTGAATCTGAATATCGCGCCTTAGCTGATACCGCTGCAGAAGTTATTTGGCTCCACCATCTCCTACAAGATCTTTAAGTTCCTCTACTTCAACCTCCGATTACTCTATGTGATAACAAATGTGTTGTCTTTTTAAGCATAAATCCAGTCTCTCATAAACGTTCAAAACATGTTATCGATATATTTAATTGTTATTGTTGCTTGTTTATCTCAAAAGCTGTAAACTTGGTTTTCAACATTGCATTTGGGAGATATTCCGATTTGCTACATTTCAGGTTGTGGATCGTAATTAGAACATATCTAAAACAGAAGAACGAATCTAAATACGAACATATATTTGATACCTGATTAAT